>PVLA01004677.1:0-110061 GCA_004027455.1 Hydrochoerus hydrochaeris | reverse complement strand
TGAGTGGATGAAAAAGATGTGGCATTTTTATACCATGGAATATTACTCAGCTATAAAAAAGGATGATCTTGAGGCCTTCATAGGCAAATGGAGACAACTTGAGACTATCCTCCTTAGTGAAATAAATAAGAATCATATTTATAAATATCATATTGTGTCTCTAGTGTAAAAAGTAAATAAGAACTACAAGAGTAATAAAACCAAAATGTGTAATTGCTATTGTAAAAAAGACAGGAAAAGAAAGTGCTCTAAGGGATATAACTGCATGTACGTTTGAGTGTGTAAAATAGATGACCATATTGCTGAATCTTTGTTGGATCTTTGAGCAGAACTGTTTGTAGTGTGACTGTTTGAATATTTACTATGTACCCTTTAACTTTGTAACTTGAACAACTACATCCAGGATGACAGTACATAATTTATAAATTACTGATTTCTTAGTGGGGCTTTTTCTCATTCTCCTTTTTCTTTCTTTCTTTTAGAATTCTGTATTGTTGCTATCCTTTTTTCTGTTTTGTTTTTTTTTCTTCTCTTCAAATAAAATTTTAAAAATGTATAATTGCTATTGTAAAAAAAGGAAATAAGAAGCGCTATAAAAGATATAGCTGCATGTATGTTTAGATGTGTGTGATCGATGACCATATTTCTAGGTTCTTGTTGGATTTTTGAACAGATATGTTTGCATTCTCACTGCTTCAGTGTCCACTTTGTGTGCTTTAAATTCTGTAATTTGAATAACTATTTCTAAAAAAACAATATGTAATGTATTAACTAGTGATTTCTTACTATTTATCTTCTTTTCTTGAAATTCTGTAATATTTCTACCTTTTTCCTCTTTAAATAAAAGATTAAATATCAGGTTTTTTTCCTCTTTAAATAAAAAAATATGAAAAAAAAACGAAGGTCATTCTTAATTCAGCGTTGGAATAGGAGCTACCACGTAGGACACGTCACGTAGCTCATGTATGGTGCAAAGATGGTCTGGGTTAAGAAAAAGGCAACAACAGACTTAAAAAGAAGTAGACATATGTTAAAAGTTGACTCTATCCTACTTCCTGAGATTCACTAGGGAGGGGAGCTTAGAGAAGAGAAATGAGCCTTAGGTTTTAATTTGAGAACTGTGTGTGAAGCTTGAACTGGGTAATTTAGTCATTATCAGGATTCTCTTTAAAATTTTTTAAAAAAACTTAAAGGACAGGTGTTGTAGCTCAATTTGAAGCCCTCTGTTTAAATCCTCATTACTTGAAAAAAAGAGGAGGAGGAGAGGGAGAAGAAGATGGGGAAAAGATAGAAAAAGTAACTGCATGGATGGAAATGCTATTTAATTCACCTGGATGAGGAGGAGTAAGATGAGGGTTTAAGTCCATGCATGATGAGATAAAGGAGGTTAATAAATCAATTTATTAAATAAAATGAGGTGCATCCTTTACCATAATTCAATAGCTCTCCACCCTGACTGTATGTGAGAAAGTATTCAAAATGATCAATGCCTGAATTGCAACTCATTCCAAATTGAGTCAATCAATCCTAAATACTGGAATTTTTAAAGTGCTCCTAATGATTTTCATATAAGTAGCACAATTAACTATACAGTTTAGTTCTAGTAAGGTCAATAAAATTCACTGACAGGGCAAGACTTAAAATGAAGAACTAGGAGAGTTCTGATTAACATATATCACTGGAGTAGACTGTAATCAACAGTACTTAAAAATCAACCCCGAGGGAATATGGTCTGTTTTCTCTGACCTTTGGGACAATCTATATCTCTGGAGAAGGATCTCTCTTGTACCAAAATTCAATGCTAATTAGAACATCCAAAAAGCTATTGAATATTCATTATCAAAGCATCCAAAGTTACATAAGAACAACACATACAAGGATACTTTGGCAAGGCCAGGAGTTTCAAAACTGTTATAAACCCTCCCCATCACCCAAACAACTCTACAGACAACCCTACTAAAATTATAACCTTGGGGGAGAAAATAAACCACACTGCTATATCAGCTAAGAATCAATCTTTTGATGAAGAAGCTAAAAAGTTTTATTCCATTAAGTCTTAGTGGTTTTTTAAAAAAATGATGCATCTTAAGACATGATTATTTGTGTCTTTGCTACACTAGTTACAGAACAATTCTCACAAATTAACTTGAATGTTGATATAATGAAATTAATTTCATTTAGTAGGAGGTCAGAAGAGTTGATGCAATTGCATACTTTCCCCATATATATTAATCTATAGGTTAATATTCCAACCTAAGAGAGAAGTCAAGATGGCTGATCAGTGAGCAACAAAATACAAAGCCTCGTGGGAGAAACAGCTCATTTGCCAGAATAAAACACCCTGGAGAGACCCAGACAGAGGGAGATGGGTCCTCTTGACACAGGAAGAAATTAAAACATAAAAAAGTTCATCAAATACACTGGGACTACAACTGAAACAGCTAAAAATTATGGGACACAGAGTTTTCGTTCATGGCAACCCACCAAGTTTGCAATGGCCTGAATCTGTGCTAGCAGGCAGACCTGCCCAAACTCATTCCCACCGCCACTCACAGGAACCACAGCAGTGCTGAAGTCAGGAGTTGTGAGCCCAATGGAGAGCGGAGCTGGCAAAGGGACCTTCATTAATCCATGGTCAGTGCTGCGAATGAGAACGCCCCACCAAGGGCAGGGTGCGACCAAATGGGCGACATGTTGGAATTGGGCAGGAGGAGCCTGAATTGGGAGCGACAGTTACTTCAGTTGTTTCCTCCCTCCCCAGAGCAGATTCATGGGATTTTCTTGGACTGGGCCACGGCCCTGGCCAGGACCCAATGAGCTGTCCCAAATTGATTCCCTGTGCCTAGCATGCACTAACCTGAAGTTTGGCTGGCTGGGTGGGGAGGGGCAGACATACACAGCCGCTGCTTACACCTCAGGGACAAGAGCAGTTAGGAGAGGGTGGAGGTCCCTTGCCAGCATGCTTTGGAGGAAACGTGGCCAACAGGGTAGGGGGCTGGGACCTCCACTGTACACCTGTGTGGAGGAAGCCAGGACCATGACAGGAGAGAGAGGTAGGAGGAGGCCCCAAGCCCAGAACCCTGAGAGCCCTGATCCAGGAAAGGGAAAAACAAGGGAGACTGAGGGCAGCAAACATGTAACATCAGACATGGCTTCAATGGACATTAAGAGATATCTTTGGAAACTTGTAGATGAGCTCAAAACTGAAATATTAAATCAGGTAAAGCAAGATATGAGTAGAGTAATAAAAGAAATGCTCTCAGAAAGCATCTCTCAGGAAGATACAGATGGAAGAAGGGAGGAACACAAAAAAAGGAGAGAAACATTCGATAAAGAATGTAAAGCAAATATAGAATACATGAAGCAGACTCAAAGAGACTACCAGGAAATTAAAAACTCCATTGAAAGCTGGCAAAACTGCTTAAAAGAAACTAAGGATAGACTATCAAAACTTGAAGAAAAGTTTGCAATGTGTGATCATGAAAGGAAAGAGCTCTTAAAAATAACAAGGAAACAGGCAGTAACAATACAAAGGCTAGAAGATGATAAGAGAATCTACAATTTAAGAATAAGAAATATGAATGAAGAAGCAGGAATACATACAGGTGAATTACAAAGGCTATTCATGGAAATAATTAAGGAAAACTTCTCAAGCATGGGAAAAGAAAATGATATTTGGTTATGTGAGGCATACAGAACTCCAGCCACCTACAACCAAAACAGATCTACACCCAGACATATAATAATCAAGATACCAGAAATTCAATATAAAAACAGAATATTAAAAGCCATCAGAGAAAAGAAACAGATTATCTATAAAGGTAAGCCCATCAGAATCATGGCTGACTTCTCGACACAGACCATCAGATCAATAAGAGCTTGGAGCAAAGTATTCCAAGCCCTGAAAGAAAATAACCTGCATTCCAGATTGATGTACCCTGTAAAACTGTCACTAGAAGTTAATAGAGAAACAAGATGCTTCCATGACAAAGAGGAACTGGGGGAGTTTGTGACCACCAATCCAACCCTACAGAGAATACTAAAGGACATTCTAGAGAGAGAAAAAAAAATACCAGGATTTTAGGAACAGTGTCAGAAAGGCCTCAATGAGTGGGGCAGGCAGTAGAATGAAGGAGAAAACTAGACAAACAAAGGCAGAAAAATGGATAGCAGAAATGAGGTAGAGAAGGATTACTAGAATCTCTAACATAGATGGCCTTGATACACTATATTGTTAATAGTGCACCAGGATTTAAAACTCACATTACTCACACTACTCTGCTTAGATGTATTATTCTGTTCCAGTCATTCTACCTGTACTAAATTTGAGGGCACAGACAATTATCCCAAAAATAACAGGATATAGTATGGTAATCATCCTTAATTTCCTATTAAGTTAATCTAAAGCTCTGTAAAACCTACACTGTTTTACCATGACTGATCATAATCGAGTCTGGTTTGTTGGATCACTGTTTTGTATTGATACATTTTATTCAAAGCTGTTATGATTGATAGTATCAAGTCTGAGAGTATAGGCAGCTGCACTTAAGATGACAAAATTCACTAGAATATCCACTCTGATTTGACTATTGCCTGCCTTTGAAGTTTTATACTGTCTACAATGTTTTATTTTTACTAACATTGTTATGTACTGCTATATTCAATTAGACTGCTATATTCATTTATGCCTGATGATATAGACAATTCTATTGAAGATAATAAGAAACAACACAGCAGTCATTGTAGATCACCTTGTACTGTGGTTTTATATGACTTTTTGGTTCATATTTTTATAGGAATTTGTTTTGTTTTGTCTTGCTAAGTTTTGTCTTTCCCTCTAATACAGAAAGGATAGAAATACATGTAGAGATTCATGCATGCGTAGCTGTTTAAACTCTCACTGTTTAAATATCTACTTTGTATGCTTTAATTTTGTAACTTGAACAACTATTTCTAAGAGGACAGTATGTAATTTATTAACTAGTGATTTCTTATTGTTTATCTTTTTTTGAAATTCTGTATTATCTCTACCCTTTACATGCTTTTGTTTCTCTTTAAATAAAAAAATGTAAAAAAAAATATTCCAATCTAAATTTGAGAAAGCTGGGCCCCAAATTGAGCCAAAAATTAATTTCAGGAGATAAAGAAAATGACTAAAGAAACATGTGACTCTGAGGTTATAGAGGGAAGGAAAGTTTAGTGACGGGATGGTAAAATCAGATTTCACTGGCTGAGCAATAATAAATGAGTATAATGGGAAGAAGAATCATAGGGTACTGTGGCACACAGCAGGGAGCCCAACGAATCTAAATTTAGGGAAAATTACCCAGAGAAAGTGAATTGCTCCATCTAGTATCGAAAAGATCAGTAGAATTATCCAGAAGGAGATGAAAGTTGGGAAAAAGTGAGGAGAGTGTCCCAGAAAGAGAAAATGATTTGTCTAAAGCTCAGAGATAAAAAAAAAAAAAAAAAAAAGCTGAACTAATAGAAAAACAGAAAGAAGCTGAAGATAGCACTTGTAAAGAAAGTGAAAGGTGGGGCAGGAAAATCAACTGGAAGCTGATGAAGAGGTCTTAGTAACTCAGTGTAGAACTGAAAATTTATCTTCTGAGAAGCACTGGGAGACAATTAGAGGATTTTAAGAATGTGAGTGAAAATGACATGAATGAATCTTCATTTTAGCAAGCCTGCTTTGGCTATGTGTGAAGAATGAATTGGAAGCAAGAGACTCATATGAGACATGAGACATCTCTGATTGGAACAGTAGGGGTCTGAGCTGAAAGATATTTAGGAAGTAGGATCACTAGGACTTTCTGATGTGAAGAAAGATCATGAAAGACGGAGAAGTAAAAAAATATTCTACATTGCTGACTTGGGTCTCTGGGTGGCTGGTGGGGTGAAACACTCAGTGAGGAGCTAATTATGAGGTGAGATGAGTTTCACCAGGATATTTTGAGGTTGACTGTGGGACATCCACTTGGTGGGCATGCCCCAAAAACCTGTGTATGTCTTTCCTTCTCTCTTTCTTTCCTTCTCTTTCTTTCTTTCTTTCTTTCTTTCTTTCTTTCTTTCTTTCTTTCTTTTTCTCTCTCTTTCTTTCTTTCTTTCTTTCTTTCTTTCTTTCTTTCTTTCTTTCTTTCTCTTTTTTCTTTCTTCCTTCCTTGTTTCCTTCCTTTCCTTTCTTCCTTTCTCTTTCCTTTCTTTTTCTTTTTTCCTTCCTTCCTTCTTTCCTTCCTTTCCTCTTTCTTTCTTTCTTTCTTTCTTTCTTTCTTTCTTTTGCTTTTTTCCTTCCTTCCTTCTTCCATTCCTTTCTTTCTTTTTTATTTTTTCTTTGTCTTTCTTCTTTTCTTTCTCTTTTTTCTCTCCATCTCGTTTCCTCTCTCTCTTTCCTTCTGTATGAGGATGTGGAATGAAAAGTTCAAACTGTCTACATAAGGATGGGAACCTTGATCAGTAACTTTTAAGCTCAGCATCTCCAGAACTTTGCCACATATCACCAGCCAAACATCACAGATAGCCAGACACAGAGGAAATAGAGAAGCAGAAGCATTGAGATTTTTTGTTTCTGAAGATGGAAATATGAATGAAAAACTAAAAAATGCCTCTAAGTCTATGATAAAATATCACAAGAATTGTACTCAATTTTTATTCATCTCCCTTAGGGCAAGAGAACAAGAACTGATCTATAACAGGACAGATATCTAATAAATTAAGGAAAGCATTCCTTAATGGGGTTGTTAAAATCCAAAATGAATTTCTTACAATTGTAGTAGGCTATTCCTGCTTTGAGTATTTTCATGTTATCATATTTTCCCCTCAGATACATTAAGTATACCTAATCTTGAGACATGCAAGGAGCTTTTCAGTGTATTTGGTGCAGAACTGTCTTTTTTATGTGATATTCAGATATGAATTTTAATGTTCAAAAAGATGATCAGAAGACCGAAAGCTATTAATTCCCTGCTACTTTCAAATGAATTTGTATCTAAATTACTGATTCAATCAGTTATGGAGGAAAAGCTGACGAGAGATACTCTTATCTGTATTTTTTCAGATATGAGTATCTCTCATACAGATACTCGTATCTCTATTGTTGGGTGTGCATAATAATGCATCTCTCATTGACAACCCTTGCTAATACAGGAATCACCTGTGGAATCTTAGGAAGCCACAATGCCTCAGTCCTATTCTAACCAATTAAATCACAACCAGTGGAGGTAGAGAACAAAGAGAGGACCTGATTTGGGGCTGTTGGTTCAGGTAAAGAACCACTGAACTATAGGACCACTTAATAAATCCAAGGGTTCAGGGATCTAAAGGAAACAGAGTACACTTTGGAGCTTTCAGGACAAGTTTACTAGGTTTGCTGATGTTGTTTTTGTTTTTGCTGTTGTGGTTGTTGTCATTATATTTTCCTTCCACTTTTCCTGAAAGGCTTAATGGGCTGGGCCTATAAAGCTTTTCCAATACCTTACTATCCGTCCTCCAACTCCCCTACAAACACACAAAGAAAGATCTAGGGACAAAATTCAGTCCCACAACTTATCTACCTTCTTCTTCAAATGCCTATTGGAGTTGTAGTTTAGAGAAGCTACTTTCAATAATCTATTGCAACCAATAGATTGTAAACTCTCTGGAGCTCAAAAGAAAATTACTTTGATTGCTTCATCAATTTGTAATGCTCATTTAATTCCAATTCATAAAAGCATCTCCTAACAGTTACAACTTATTTATTAAGCATCATTTTCCAGAAAATGCTTGGAAAGCTAAACTCTTGAAAATTTTGGTTAATCTTTAATGCTTCAAAATGTACTATTCTGCTGTTCTCCATAGAAAGAACAACTAACTGTTTCAAATTGATAGAAGACTTGAGATTATAGTGCATAATAACAGATAGCATATGGTACCTAAACTGCTAGTGCTTTGGCCTCCTAATTAGATTCTTGATGAGAAAAAGTACAGAATTATCATTATTGTTCTTGGTATGTTTTTGTAGAATGCCATTACTCTAGAGTAAATAAAAAATCTTTTCGATGAATTCTTTCACAAACAGCATATAAAGTTCTGAACATCATTACAAAACTACCATAAAATATTTATGTTCTTAAAGCTCTCCTTTTTTATGGATTTGAAGTGGCATGGTTAGTGGTGGAACAATTTATACATATGCACAAGTCAGTTCTACTTGGTAAATGTTTAAAGGTTCAATCTTCGCAACTTAATTAGTGATTAAGAGGCACCATAAAAAATTTAATATGAGGTTCTAAAGCAATCCTTGTTATTGCCATATTCTTGAGGGATTATCTTTAGTTACATTGCTAAAGTAAATTTTGTGTTTTGATACTCTTTCTCTGTTCTTCCTTTCTTTGTTGACACTTTTTTTTAAATTTTATCTTGTCCACTATTATTTATCTTTCTTACAGTAAATACAAGTACATCTCAGGACAGAAAACAAAGTTAACAAAACAAAAACAAAACAAAACATGAGAAAATGGAAGCTCTACTGCAGAAACCAAAATACATGAGATGGTAAAAAGCAAAATGATAAATTCTCTTCTTTTTAAGAGCTTTCACACCAAGTCATATCTGCAGCTCCCACCTTTTAAAAAGTTTGTTAGTATGCATTTCCTGTATATGATGATTACATGCATTGTAGGGAGTTTGCAAACATATAAATCACATATTGATTCTCATGTCATCGTCCCTTTTTCTTTATTTACTTTTAATTTTGAGACAGGTTCTCACTAAAGCACTAAACTTCCCAGGCTGAATTTGAACTTAAAATTTTCTTGCCTCAGTCTCCTAGGGTACCAGGACTGCAGTGTGTATCACTATGCCAGGCTATAATGAATTTTTAAACTGCTTTAATAGATAACATAGATATTTATTATACATATATTACAAGAGTGTAGCTATATTGCAAGTTCAGTTCTGTAAGCTTTATTGTGCAAAATTAAAATGCTCAAGAAAATGTCAGTACCTATAGAAAGACTAGTGGAAGAGTCAGCTAGCCAGAAGGCACCATTCTTCCTGAAGGAACATCAAAAGCATCAATGAATCAGGAAAACAAGATTTTAAAGTGAAATCAGAAAGACCAAAAAGTCTTCAGATTGCTAAAGGAATAGTCAGAATGGTGCTACAGTTCATATGCTAGATAAACAGTCAAGAACCAGGGAGTACAGGAAAAACCAGGTCAATATGACGATTCATGAAAAGTCAATTCCAGGTTAGGAGTAGAGATACAGCCATGCAACTGAGAGTCTGTTTTCAGCATTCATTAAAACCTAAGAAAGACCAGCTCCAAAAGAGAGTGTTTTGAACCCTTTCTATTGTAGAAAACCTGAGATGTGACCTTAAAATGGAACTGATTTATAAGCAGCTACCTCAGTAAGGGTCTTTCTCTTTCCCACATTTATGCCAAATTACCATAATTCCTAGTATTACAGTGTATGTCATAATTTGATTACACATTTTATTTAGGTTTCATTGTTAATATGTAGAAATTACTATTCCTGTTTGACAGGAATTTAACATTAAAATGTAATTTATTGAACCACGCATAGTGACATACACATGTAACCCCAGCATGGAGGAAGCTCAAGCAGGAGGGTTTCAAATTCAAGGATTGCCTGAGCAAGATTGCCTGGTAAGATTTTATCTCAAAACATAAAATAAAAACAGCTAGGGATATAGCTCAATGATATGGTACCCCTGGTGTTGAGCCTCAGTATTAATAAAGGAAATTTGTAAAACATATTGTAAAATGAAACATGTTTCTAAAATGTATTAAATCACTTTTTTATTAGTATTATGATTAAAAATACAATGGTCACTCAATATTAAAATGTATTTCAAACAACAATAATTAAAAGAGTAAGAGACTGTTCTAAAACAGAAAAATTGATAATATAAAAAGCCACATATATGTACACATATGTACATGTACGTATATATGTATGGGAACAAATGAAGTTAATCATAAGAATAGCATATCAGTTCAGAAAATATATGCTGTGCAGTTATTTGCATACAAAATGTAGAGAAAATAAATCTGATCTCTCTGTTACATTATACATGATAATTAATTTCAGGGAGAATAAAAAGTTGATAATAGTCACCTCTTGATAAATGGCAAAGTAGAACATAAAATTTCCTCAAACCCTGCCAAGATATAATTTCTATTTTAACATGAAATACCATGAGAAAACAGTTTTTAAAAATATTAATAATTGTAGTCAATATCATGAGAATGCATCTATTCTGCAAGTTACCAGATAAATCCTAAATTTTCCCTCAAAAAATTTAATAGACTAGTATTAAAATGTTGGCTTGATTTTCCACCAGATCTTTAAATTAAACATCCAATAAGATTAACTCATTTCATTGGTTTGTCTCATTTTAGCTGATATTCTTATCAGCAGGACAAAAAGTCAAAAAGTTTCAGTAGAATGGTATGATAAACAACAAACTAAATCATTACTGCAATTGAAAATTATATTAAACCATGTTTATTGTTTAAAAAGTCAAATGTCAAAAATAAAATAGTAAAAGAATGGAAGTAAGGTAAAAGAAGGAAATACAAAAGGAAAAACTAATAGATTTAACAATAAAACATTTTAACTTGATAACTTTAAAAATAACATAAGAACTGAGAGTAAAATAAACTTGAAAAGATATTTTAAATGCATAAAGCTAACAAAGTATTAAATTCTTAATATACAGAATTCTTACTGATCAATGCAAAACATTAGTAATGAATAAGAAATAAAAACAAGGTTTATGGATAATAAATGTGAAAATTTCAAAAGAACAATTATAGTTTTCTTAATAAAACAGGAAAAAATGGAAACTATAAGATACCAATATCAGGCTTTATTAAAGTTTTAGCAAAGTATCTACATGTGTACATTACTGGCAATAATATAAACTAGTCTGATACATATGAAGGACAGTTTGACAATCAGCAATGAAAACTTGAAATCTTTATACTCTCCAATGTAGTAATTTCATTTCTAAAACTTTAAAATAAGGAAAAATTGAAAAATAAACATTGAACAGGAAATAGATTATAGTACAGTGTATCCACATTACTTCTGAAAAGCTTAAGTGATTTTGTATATTATAAGTGATTTTATCATGTCCTGAGAAAATAATATGAAGAAAAGTAGTTTGGACAGCAGTAAAATGAACAGTTATCTCTAAATCATAAGACTACCATCCAGGATGGCACTATAGTTTCAACAGTGGTCTCCAGAAAGAGAAATCATTGTTTTGGGGTTTCCAGTAAAATAGATAAGCAAGCTGTACCAAATGACAGCTGTAAAGACGGAAGTGGGTGAGTCTTTATAAATAATAGAAATATATGAAAAAGACATTATTGCACTCTATAGTTTAGCAGGATATAAGTGGATCTAAACTAGATTCAGTCTAAATTGCTGTTACTTTTAAAGCTGTTATCACCCTGGTAATAAAACTCTATCACAAAAATTAGGTCCAATTGAAGAGCTATACAGAATGCCAAAGATGCCTGGTAATATTGCTTGAAAATCAAAGAATAAACAGTAAAAACTGAAAGACCAAAGCGCCTTATCATGTTTGGCCTATATTGTGTCATCTTTAACTTACAGAGTCCTAAGAGATCTGTGTTAGCAATACATTATGCTTTCATTATGCCAATGGAACACTAAGACTAAACATCCAAACCAAAATCTTACTTCATAGTTACTGGCATGACAACCTGATGTAGTCAGAGAATTATACTTAAGTGTGTTCATGTTTCCTGCTCTTTTGCTATGTGTTGACATTGCTACTTATTAGAGAAAACCTGCTAAATAAGATTATCTTCCATCTCTACTGTTCTTTTCACAATGTCTGCATAAATTTTTGTGACTTTGAAACTAGAGTCTGACATGTATTATAAACGTAATCAATAAATATAGATTGATAAAAATGAGCAGTTAGAAATTAAAATGTATTATTATACTAGTTCTCCAAAGAAAACACATTAACATTTAACTGGAGAAAAACTATAATAAACTATTTTCATGCAAAAAATTGTTTAAAATGATAGACTTTAAGTCTGCATGCTTAGTTTACCAGTTTTTCCATTATACTTTGTGTGACATGTCATTTCCAATGTATCACAAGTGCTTGATTCTCCTTTAAAAGCACTATCTGTCCAGTTTTACGTCTATTCTTTTTTTAATCCATGAAAGACATTGTTTCAAGCATTGCTTGCTATATATTACAGGCAGTTAGATGAAGATTCCTGTGAATTAAGTTGAGCATAAGTTTCTACTAAAACTTGTATGTATTATCTCACAAAGTGTATGTGATCACACAAAAGTAATTTGTCTACACAACAGCTTTTTGCTTTCTTCTCCCAAAATTTTAAGGGGCCTATGTAAATATTACTCTTCTTTTTCTCTATTTCTACAGGGGCCTAAGTAGTAAGCCTTATTTCTTGTGTGAGGAAAGGGGGCAATTAGTAAATGTGGTAATTTCTTTATGCAGCCTCAGCTAGTTTTCCTATAACACAAGAAGTTTCTGTCAACAATTTTAAAGACACAGATAATTAAATAAAATCCATCCTAGCTAAATATTTTATCTATATTATATAACATCCAACACAAAACTTTGACTCTATGTATACAATATTAAAGATTAGGTCACTAGCCAAAATTCATAAAATTGTGAGCATATGGGAAGATATTAAGGTGTGGCTAATCAATTTTATATTATATATATTTTATACACAGTGGGCTTTGATTAGGATTTCACTAAATAAGATTTCAGGATTTTAAAATTCTGAGAGAATATGATATTCTGACATGAAACTTCTAAACTTTATCTTGTATAGTTTAACAGAAAAAAAGTTAGAGGCAAAAGAGCTTAGATATTAACCAAAATTCTGCTAATTGGTGTAAAACTAATCTGTATTAATGTCATAATAAATCATTATAACAGGCAAATAGGGGTGAAAAACCCAAGGGATTCACAACATTAAATATTTAACCCCAGAGTTTCCAAACAATCATAAAATCCAGCCCCTCACTGGTTGATATAATATTTTAACGATGAATAAGGTAACTTTTGTGACTTTGCTTTTTATTCAGAATGCATTTTATGGGTTTAATGAAACTTAATTTTGGTACCTGGGGATAACAAAGGATCTTCACTTCACATATTCTGTTTTGTAGTTCGGGATAAGGAAAAATATCTGCTATGGTTTAGATCTCAAAAGTCCCCCAAAAGACTCATGTGTTTCTCAAAGGGGCTTTCAGAAAATGATTGGATCATAAGGGCACTAACTTCATCAGTGGATTAATCCACTGATGAGACCATAATTTGATGAAGTTGACAGATAACAGAAGATGAGACAGGACTTTGTTGATGGGAGTGAACTGCAGGGCAATGACCCTAGGGACTTTGTCTTGTATCTTTGTCTCTGTGCTCTCTCTCTCACTCTCTCGCTCTCTCACTCTCTTGCTCTTTTGCTCTTGCTCTCTTGCTCTCTCTCCCTTTCTTTTTCTCTTTCTCTTTTTTTTCTTTCTCTCTCTTCCTTTCTCCCTCTCTCTTTCTCCCTTTCTCTCTCTTTTCCTCCCTCCCTCTCTGTCTGTCTGTCTTCTCTGTCTCTGTCTTTCTCCTTTCTGGCTGCTTTCTCCTACAATGCCTCTCCTTCACCTCAGGCTGACAACAGTGAAACCATCCAACCATAAACTAAAATTTCTGAAACCAAGATCCAAAATAAGTTTTTCTTCCTTTAAGTTTTCCAAATATTTTGTCAGTGACTAAAAGCTAACTAATACAATATCCAGCACCAATGACAAAGATGCTAATGCTTGTAATGGCATTGCTCTTCTTAAAACACCTTGGAAACTGCATGGTGGATAGCTTACATATACAGAAACTGAAAAAAGGCAGTTAAAAATGTGTCCAAGGTTACCAACAATAAATGATTAAACCTAGATATTAATAAAAGGGTGCTTGATTTTCCAAGTCACACAGAACACTGTATACTCAGATTTTATATGTCATGTGGTCTAAACCTTAATTCTAAGCACTTCAACCAGATTTGACCAGATCCACAGCAACTTGCAGGAAAACACAGAAGTTGGCTTAGTCTCCTTGGTCCTGTAAAATCAATACATCTTGGCCAAGGTTTGTTGATAAATTTCCAAGTAAAGGTAAATGCCTTTGGAGCATAAATTCTATTCCTGTCTCTTTTGCCAGTCAATCAAGGGCTCAGAGAACTGGGTCTAGACCTGTGCTAGAGACAACAGAAGCCTTAGTTAGGTGTAAGGCTGGGTATCAACATCAGAAAGTTGAGATCATGTCAAAAAAGAGTCAATCAAAGGGTTGAACAAGAGAGAGACAATCTAAGTATCCTTTCAAAGAAGACTGAGAAGTTCAGGGGAAGACGCAGGTGGCAGAAAAGGGTGGGAAGTGACCCTTGGAGCAATTCCTGAGATGAGGGTCTACTTACTGCCCCTCCCTGGCCTGGGGGTGGTGAGCCACTGTTTAAAACGCTAGAGAGGAAATGTTTAAGCCTTGGACATTATTTCTAAAACACACTGTCACAGAAACAATTTCTGGTGGTCTTCATGCAATTTGGCTTCGTACTATTAAAATCATAGCTTGCTGATGTTAGATATTTAGTACCCATTTATGAAATGTAATTAAAGGAATAGAATGTCTTTTTTTTACAAAAATAAATGCTATTTCCATCATACAAGTACTTCTGAGCAGATAACTGACATTGAAGACTTGCAAATAGCATGTACTTCTCCAGAAATTTCTTCACAAGGCCCATTTTTCACCCTAAATTCAAGATACTACTCAACTCCTGCAGTGATAAATATACATATTACCAGAAGTTTTCTGTCCTCAAAACTTACATTGAAGAAAGGAAAAACGTAATCTAGATTTGCAGCAGCAACATTTTCTTATTTTTGACTTTCAGTTTTGGTTTTCTAAGCCAGTAGACAAAAAAAAACATACCAATTACTGATCTACCAGTACCTGATACAGTATCTTTAAAACAGATACTAAGTGAGACTTGTGATCAGTTCCACCTGTAAAAGGACTTAAAGTAATTATGGAAATTAAAAATTCTTCAGATAATGTCCAAACACTGTGATTTCTCTAGAGTCTACCATGTAAGCTTGTGTCTGTGCTAGTCTCTTACACAGAATATTCATACCAGTCATGCAAAGTTGCTATTATTGGCTCCACTGCATACCAGAAATCTAAGGCTCTGTACTTATCTAACAGAAATAACTGAGCCAGAAGGCTAATTAAGAGCTATTTAAGTCTAAAAATTTGGACTCTTTTCACCATACTGCATTACTCTGAAGAGCCAGCAATTTGTACTCAGTGCCTCTTCTCATTTTGATGTTCTCTACAGCTCCGAAACCATAAATAGACCTTTCAGTGTGGCAACAAACAGTAGTTTATGTTCAACCAAATGTACTGAAACAGAGACAGAAGTTAATTCTTGTCATTCTGGTTATCCAGTTTAATACCAGGTTTTTTTTTTCTAGTTTGTGGTTAAATCTCTTAACAAAGATTGATTTCTGCCAAAGGAAAACAGAGAAGAAATCAAGTACTACCTTAAAAACTTGAAGGTTAGGCACATCATGAATTTAAATATATTTTCTAGTGCAATTTATCTCAAAGAAATGATATAATGCCCAAATAAAGTGATGCTAGGATCCTACTTTTACTTCATTCTCCCAAAGCAAAAAATACAATGCATTATTTCCTACTATAATCTCTTAATTTGGACCTATTATGATTATGGTCACATAAGAAATTCTTGAGAGGTACAAAAGCCACTACATGTGATGCCATAAGCTATTAATTCCCTGTCTCACCTCTGTTACTCTTTAGATCCAAAATTCTGGATTATTCTAGAGCCTCAGTTTCTTCAATCTCCAAATGAGAATAATTTCAACTTTTCACAGCAAAAAAGGGAAAAACTGGGACAATTAATGGTGAAGTACTTTATAAATAATAAAGTACTACCTAAATATACCACAACATTCAGAATACAGAACAGGAATCATTAGAAGTATTAGAAACTCTGCATTTCCCAAATCCAATCCCTGTAAACTCACTGACTTACTTCCTGTTTTGATTTTTGCCAGATTTCCCTAGATGCTATCTGTGATGTTCCCTGCCCCACTTAGCACTTTTTAATTCAGTGTGCATCTAACCCCCAGCATTCAAAACAATACATGACAGTACCTACAGTTTCCAAAAAGTTTCATAGTAAAGAGAAACATATAATTTATTCCAGCATAAGTTGCCTCCATATTTATACCACAGCTTCAGATTTTTTTCTGAGGCAAACATCCATCCCTTGCTTTATAGTAAACATACGCAATTATAAGATTTGCAGAGAGCAAATTCAGCTCTACCATGAAAGTTTTCATACATCTAAAATGTTGTGGGGTATCTGCTACATTTCTTCTGGTTAATTTCTATGATGCTAATTAAATCCTACCTGGAAGATGGGCACTGACCAGTTGAAACAAAAAAAAAAAAAAGGAAAGCATTTCATATTAAAAGAAGTTTCCACATTTCACACTCACAAGTTGACCTTCAGAAATATCAGTTGTTTAGTTCTTATCAAATTTCTTCACAGCTTTGGTAAAGTGCATTGTGAAAAAACATTGAATGGCCCATTACTTATTTTTTATACACCACAACAGAGATAGCAGGTTGCAGGGTTTAAGACCAGAAATTGGATAAACCTGGTCTATCTAATTTAATAAATGTAGGGTATTGAGGAAGTTACTTAACCTCTCTGAGCCCCAAGTTTCTTCAACTAAGTAATGGAATAATAACAGATCTCCCTCACAAGACTGCTAAGACAAATGAGTTAAACAGAGTGTTCAAGACAATACCTGGCACACAGTAAGCTCTTTAGACATATTAACTTTGGCAGCATCTGCTACTACTATTGCTATTACTGTCTTCAGAGGCAGTAATTGGTTCTATTGCAAGATGTGAAGTTTTCTGAAGCATGTTGTCCTAACTCTCCACACATGACATAACTGCTGGAATCTTTGCCTGTAAATAATCAATTAATTGATGTTGATGGAGTCAAATTTCTGAAACAGCTTCTGGAAAGCATTCTAACAGGTTTTTGAAATAGATATTCTGTCAAAGAGCAGCCTTCTTTCATGGACAGAAATACAGCCTTGAATGTACAGGATTGGCAGAGCCCAAGTATAATCTTTAATCTCTCCCATAATAATAAAACTGTAAACTTGTCAATCAGACAACCTGAGTTTAAACAGGGGCTCTGCTAGTTGCTAGCTTTGTAAACTTGGGAAGTTACTAAACCTTCCAACGACTAGCTTCCTCTTACATAAAATGTGGAAAATAATGGTATCTATCTCATGAATTTTGTAAAAATTAAATGAGATAATCAAATCTTAGCACAATGACTAACACAAAACATATACTCAATAAATATTAGCTATGATTGATAATTTTTATTTGGTTTTCTTGGTCTGGTTAATATGTGTGTTAACCCAAAAACATTATACTAATGGCTGATATATTAAAGCCTATTCAATGTAAGTATGCCAGCTGTGGTGGCAACCCCTGTAAACCCAGCTCATAGGAGGATGATGCAGGATTGCTGTGAATTTTAGGCCAACCTGGACTATAAGGTGAGACTTTGTCTCCAAAAAACAAACCAAGACACAGACAAAGAAAAAGAAAAAAACAAAATAAAATAAAGTTTAAAAAATAAAATGTAAGAATAAAGTCTCATCAGCAGTTTTTTCTTCAGCCACTATAATGTAAAATTTTGTTCCTTTAAGAGGTATCTTTGGGGCTTTTTTTTTTTTTTTGGTCTTTTTGAGACAGGATCTTACTATGCAGTTCAAGCTGGCCTTAAACTCAATTTGTAGCCCAGGCTGGTTTGCTACAATCCTCCTGTCTCAGCCTCCCAAGTGCTGGAATTACAAGGAGTGTTCCACCATGCCTGGAATGAGACATTTTATTATAAACTTAAAAGATAGAATAATCTTAGAGAAGATTACCAAATTGATAGAAATTTAATATTGAGAAGGTGGCTGATCTCTACAATATAATCCTTTCTACTTAAATTTCATAATCATTTGCTTTTATAATTTAACAGCTGGACTCAGAACTTCAGAATGATAAAATATAGAATTAGGTCTGGTTAATATGTGTGTGTTAATATGGTATCTAGTCAGCAAGGCATATCTGAATTAGAAAGCAGCCCTGATTTAAACATACCTTTTGCTTTTGGCAAAACCAAGATAGTAAGTTCCTCTTGGGTTCCCTTGAAACTCTTCTCTTCTCAATGAACATATCCTGGGTCCCATTACTGGTCTTACCAAATGGTCAATTTATTTCTCTTAGAGTTAACTGCTAATTTGTTCCCTGCTGCAGGGCTCTCAGAAATGTCTGGAGATTTTTTACACTTGGAGAAGCCAAAAATGTTGAGGGAAATTAAGCTGTAACAATACAGTAGAAATATAAATCGTGAAGTTGTTAGTGTAAAGCAGATATTGTTTGCATATTGTTCCTACATGTAGGGTGTGTCCTGTCTCTGTGGACTTACAAATGTTCTTAGATGGACATAATTACGCAGGAAAACTTTCTTTGGTTTTGGATTTGGAGACAGAGTCTCAAATCCTTTGACTTGATATTTGACTGCAAATCATTTACTGCGGTTGATAGGAAGATGCAGAAACAACTTTGAACCCAAATAATTTCCTTCTTAAAGATATCATAAGGAATGGTTTATCACAAGCTATTCCAAAAATACATAGAGCTATTATGCTGCTATTCAGACAGAGCTCTGTTAGAAGTCATCTGGTCTCTACTCTCAGTCAGATGACAGCACTGAGCCTCCCCTACAGATTCCGGAACAGCTGCTGGTAACACTGAGAGTGGCTCCACTAAGAGGTTCAGGCAGTACTAAGCATAATTTTCTAAAATGCTACTAATTTAAACTTATGGGCTGAATCATAATTTTTTTCCTCTTCATGGAATTTTAGAACTGGAAAGGTCTTAAATTGTTTTCTTAGCCCTCACATTTCACATATAAAGATTCTGAAGCCCACAAAGAACAAGTACATCCCACAGATGATAAGTGCAGGGCAGTCCAGGCTCAAAGGTCTTCCACCTTCAAAAAGAAGGTGACTAGGATCATGAGTTTCTTGAATAATCTGGCCCCCCTTACTGTATCCTGTTACCCAAGACAGTGATTCAATAACTCCTTCTTGCTTCATCAGCATTTTATGTGGGAATGTTAAACGGTGGAATTAGAGGACCCAGATAGCAGGCAGTTTTAAAAATGAGGCGAAAAATAACAGTCACTTGGACACAGCTAGGGCAGTGGAGATGGAGAGAAGTAGATAGATTTGAGATCTATTTAAACAGCAAATTGAAAGAACTTTTGGATTGATTTCTTTTGGTGGTTAAATGAAAGGAAGGAATCATAGATGATGCTCATGATCCTGGCCTTGGACAACTGAGGATGAGAAAGATAAACTGGGGCAGGAGATCGTGTGGGGTGGGTGGTGAAAGAAAGTGTTCTCATGGTTTTGCTTCAGGAATAACAATCTGTTCCATAGGATACATGGCATATATGAAAGGAAGAACAACTTTTCTCTTGTCTCTGGATTCCACAAGGAGAACGTTCCCTTAACCTCTTCAGTCTTTGAATCTACTCCTTGCTTCTCCCCAAGGAGATAGGATGAGTTACACAATGAGGGGACAAAGGAGAATGCACAACCCAGACCCTTCTTTTTCTTCCTTTTTAGGAGTCAGGCTCCCAACAAAACACAAATGGCTGGGGATTTAGCTCAGCAGCATAAGTGCCTGCCTGGCTAGCGCAAGGTCATGAGTTCGATCCCTGGTACTAAAACAACACAAAAACAAAAACAAACAAACAAAAAAGCAAAAAGCATCTGCTTTCTTCTCTGTTCTACAAGGCTGTAAGTTTCAAAGCTATAAGTTTCAAAGGATAGACTACTCATGTGGAGAGGACTGTAGACCTCCAGCCTTTTCTGTATCTGGGAAGCTAGGTCTATTGAACTCTGAAGTAGAATGTTATAATTTCCTTGCAAATATAAATATCTGCTTCATAAGTTATAAACATATTTTGATGTCCCATATGCATTTTGCTGTGTTGTAAATGGATTCATAGAAAAGTTCAAGGGTTGGAAATGCATATGTTAATGGTAACTGGAGGTGGAGTTTTGGGGAGGTAATTAGGATTAGATGAGATCATGAGAGTAGGGCTCCTATTGTGGCATTATTAGCTTTATAAAACAAATTGACTTGTCTTAGCACACTTGCTTTATCTCACCATATTATGGCCCCTGCTACGTTATGATAAGGCGCTCAACAGATGTCCACACCATGTTCTTGGATTTCGTAGCCCCACAAAATTTTGAGCTATGTATATCTCTATTCTTTATAAATTGCCCAATCCATGCTACTTTTGTGATAGCAACAAAAATTGATTAAACACATTATTCTTTTGCCTCATTTTTCAACTCAGCTGGTTCAGGGAAGGGAAAAGAAAAGTTATATACTGGGTTTCCTTAAAGTTCAAGAGTAGGAGACACAGTGGTAGGAGGAATACAGAATCCTAACTCGGACACTATGGCTGTGAGGCTTCAGGAAAAGAACTGAAATTCTCTATGCTTGTTTCCAAATCTAAAAAAGAGATAAGATTACACCCTCTACAACTTTATCTCCATGTTAGTAGGAAGATTACATGAGATAATTCTGCACAAGTGCCAGGCACACAAATATTCAAATAATATTTAAATATAGGAAGTATTGCTTTTAGTTCCAAATGTACTGCAGAATTTATACATGGAATTTCTGCAAAGAGAACTCTGGAAAAAGACAAACTGGTATTCATACTATAACAATAATTATTATGAATATTATTTTACTACATATGTCTGTTCCAATAAACAGTGGTTTATCTAAGAGGATCATTCTGCAAGAAAAGAGAGGGAAGAAAAAGAGTAATTTGCTGCTCATTTATTCAAGTTTTCCTATTTCAACTATTTAACAACTGGCCTATTCTTTAACCTTGTATATTTATAGAGAATTTGAGAACTAGAAATGCATTTATGATGAACAGATTCCTTTATTAAGGAAAGAAAAATGTCTTGCATAAAACTAGTGTTATTAAAAAAAATACCTTTCCACACAGACTCAGGGACACATTCTGTTAGAAATAATGAAGAAACACACAAATCTTTTGTTTCTGTATAGTTCTCAGTTAAGACAAAATGCCAGCTCTCAGAAACATAGCTACACAGCTCATAACGTTTGGTTGGCTTTCCCTTCAATAGACTGTCAGAGAAGGGCAGCAGCAAGACCTGTGGCTGAATTTTACAAAAGAATAAGCAAGTTTTTAAACATTAAGACATTGGGGGAGAAGAAAAATAATAACAGATGGATTAAATCCCACATGATTCTTGGTAGATTCAGGAAGACAATAAATATTTCTTTCTGTGTACCAAGAAATAAAAAAAAAAAGAGCCCCTGCAAGGGATATTCTTCCTCAGGAACTTCAGGTTAACAGAGACAAGACCTCAGTCAATGAACCCGAGAACTGCTTGCATGGAAACTTCTGTGTTACTGTTGCTAAGAGTTCCTGGTGGGTACTAAGCAGAGATCTACCAAGGAAAGAATACTTATCATTGTCCTCTTAATAAAAGGTTAGGTGTTATATACCCAGTGTTTAAATATCAATTTCCTCATCACTTGTCCTACTTAGAATGTTCTTAGGGGCAAGGTCCTTTTTATATTGCAAGGCTTTGACTCACAGGAAATAAAATACAAGCAACATCCACATGGGGTAGCAGTTTAAAATGTAATTAAACTCTGTGTATTTAAAAAGAAAAACAAATATTTCATGTATCCAATTTTAAAATTGAAAAGGATACAATTATAGGACATATGTCAATAAAAAAAGTTGTTTTCCGAAGGAGGCCTGTGAGATTTTGAAATTAAAAACTAAAAATAAATAGCTATTTTCATGTTAATTTTATATAAAGGTCAGATAGGGCAAGAAATGATGAATCAAATAGGAGAATGAAGGAAAAGACAGGCAAGATGAAGCATAAGAAGTGGAAGAAAGAGTAGGTAGAAAGAAAAGAAAGAGTAAATTGGAGGAGGAATGGGAGAAGCCATTACACAAAAAGAACAACTGGTGTGGAATGTCAGCAAAGAAGAGATGGAAAGCAAAAGACAAAAAAGAAATAGAAGAAGACAAAAGAACAAAGACAGGTGTTAATGAGAGCTAGACTTTCAGAAGACTTTGAATATGTTAGTGAATGCATTTGTTGACATTACTGTTCCTTTTAGCTTTAGAGCATTATTTGCTATGATTGCTGTCTTTGGAAATGTCACTTAGCTGTTTAATAAAACTGATCATTGGTGATTTTAGACCTGCTTATTTCTCATAGAATTAAGTGTTTTTTCAGGCGTGGTAGATAATCCAAACTAAAATACCCAGAGTACAAAAAAGAAAGTGTCAATCTTGAAGGATCCTTCCTGGAAATACAGATGAGAGAAACACAAATATTTCTAGGGGAAATAGTGGCAATGGTGTTACAATTGCTGTCATCAAAAACTGTATACTGGGCTCTCTGTACACATTAATCTGACTTCGATTACCACCTCCACCTCAGAGAGCTCCAGTATACTCCCTTGAGCAAATCATTAGCTTTCCTTTTTATCACTGTCGTTAAAATAAATATGAAAAACAAAATGTGACTCCTATGCTTCAACATGGGCATTATTAACTACAACATTCCTATTTTCCCAAAGCCCCAGTCCAGTGTCATATGAGAGTCATAGCTGATTTATCTCCCTCTCTTGCTTTCTTCCTTCCAACCTGGAAAATTACTTCTGTGAATGTTAGAGAGATGAAGATGCTGGGAACCTAGCACTTCACCATCTATTACCAGTAAAGATCTACTATGATCCTGTGCCCAGCCTATCCAGGTCTATGAGAAAATGACAGGACCTTGGTCTTTAAGTGGTCTAGTTCAGCATAATTAGCTAAACCCCTGGAACTAACTTGACCTCAGAACATAGTACAATACTAGGAGGAAAAGGAAAAGGAGGAGAGAAAGAGGAGGAAGAAGAGGAGGAAGAGAAGAAGAGGGAGAGGGAAAAAGAGGAAAAGAGAAAAATGAGGCTAAGAAGAAGGCAGGCATGGGAAGGAGAAGAAAGAAAAGCAGGGAAAGAGGAAGAGGAGGAAGGGAAAGGGGAGGAGGAGGTAGAAGTCACCAGACCTACTAACTGCACCAAATACTCACCCTCTCACTTAGCAGTTTTATGGCAGCAAAAGGATACAGCATAAAGTGACTACTAGAAAGAAGCTTCACTATAGTTTCACTTTTGTGGAGAACTTTATGCAGAAAAGAATAAAAATCTAATAAGGTTTCCTTAGCAACTCAGGGATACTCCCAAGCCTACCATTCTTAATTCCATTACAGCCATTATTAAACTTTAAATATGCAATCACACACATTAACTTACCAAATATCCATAAAAATTGTAAACTCATTAAAATGTGCACAGCTATTTAACTGAGAAGGAAGTATCATCTAAGTTTTTAATTGAAAAAAGAAAATGTTAAAACATTCTGATAATCTGATAAAATAGCATATATGGCATAAATGCAAAATGTGTGAAGGGCCATCATGCCGCCTTCTGCCAGATCCAAATAGGATTGTGCTTACTTGTGAGCAGTGCAGGCTGTATAGAGGTGACTTCCATAAATTGGCTTTAGGGTTGAATAGAGAGTCTGGCCAAGGCTGTGTACATGTCTTCATGGAAGCAAGCGAGTGGCATGTTGTGCTAGCACTGCTCCCCACCAATGATCATAGTTGAGCCCAGATAAGCAGATCATGAGACTATGGGGCTGGAGTTAACATCTCTACTGAGGCCTGTGTGACTCCAGAGAAAATTCCTTTCCAGAACTGACTTCAAAACAAGTTACCCATTAGCCATAACCTGAATCTGGCTATTCTGTTCCTTTTGTAAGAACACTTTGTTCCTTCTTTCACAAGCCTTGCCTGTCTATCCACTTGTCTAGCACATCTAGTCATAATCTCCTCACCATTTTCCTCATTGTAAATGTGATCAGTAAATACCAAGGTTCTGCCTGCCTCATGGTGTTTTGTTCCCTGTGAGCAGCTGGCCATCCCAGATCCCCATTGCATCGCCATTTTGTCTCTTGGTCTTTCTTTTCACACTGTGCTATAACACCTTGGAGGAGATTGGGGTCCATTGGAGGAGTCCTTGATAAAAAGGATAATGCACAATCTTAAAACTAACACTATTTCCAAATAGAAAAACATTAAGAAAGCTTATCTTTTATTTAATAAATATTCAACACATTTAAACTTAAATTATTTCATGGGTTTCAGCTAACCTAATAGATTGTGGTTTCTTAGATTATAAATACCAGTATTTTAGAAGTTTAAATTTTTAAAAGACCTTCTGAGGATATATGAAGAATAAGATTATTTCTTGGTTATAAGAACTAAAGATCACTGTTCATCTTCCCTTTAATGTCACACACCAGAATTTATTTTGTTTGCAAGGACTTGATCCAAATAATGTCATTTTAAAAACTGTTTAGGACTTCAACAAAAAAATCCAAACAATCAATCTGGAGATTTCATATAAGGATTTACACAGAAACTCAATGTATACTTTTGGTATTATATGTTATACATGAAAATAAGCATATTGATCAGTTACAAAAAGAAATTCAACATACTTGTATTTGTCAAATGAAAAATGTGTGTTATGACTAGTAAATGCTCCTTCTTAATTTCCGTTTAAAGTATCTATTTTATGTTTTTTAAAAAGTCACCACCTATGTATAAGGTATCATGTATTATGATGTGAGTCCTGTACATGTTCAAATGGTTAGTTTTGTTCTAATCAGATATGGTAAGACACACAGACACAGAAATGATTGACATTAAGAAAGAATTTTCTACTCACAGACCCTGAAAATAGGCAGCACAGTATGCCATACAAGGCTACATGGGGAAGGACCAAGGCCAGTCACTTGGCAGAAGTAGCAAGGGCATTATTGGGATTCTCAAGGGAAGAAATGGGTGAGACAGGGACAGTACACTGTGGAAGTTTAAGATTATCTAATTGAATAATTTAGCTGGCCTCTAAGGGACAAGAGTGGTCCCTAGTGGTTAGCACCTGGTCCTTCAATAATCTAGGGCAAGAGGAATATTGGCTTGGCATGCCAACACTTGACAGAGGACTGGTTGGGGGTGTGAGTTCTGAATTTGAGAGTGTAAATATCAAAGGCATCCTCAAAGGGAAATTCTTTGCTCTCTGCCTTGGGAGAGATACTCTCTCCAGAATTCCCTAATGTCTAAACATCAAGAATACAGAAAACAGAATAGTCAACAGAAGTATTACCACATACTAGATCAAAAATTCCTTTGCATGTGTAAGGTCCTTTCCATAGTCAGCTCCTATAAACCATGGAATGTGCACTTTAAATCATTAATAGTGCCTCCTGCATTTCTTATTTTATCCTTTTGAAAATGCTTTTCTATTATCTCAAGAGAATATAATGACTAGATTTGATGATCTGAACCTTACAAAACACTATAGAATAGACATATCCCAACGTATTATCACTTTTCTAGCTGAAAAAAAAAAGAAGGCAAAACAGAACAAAAACTAAGATTCCCAATTCCAAATCTAGTATTCTCTATTACATTGTGATTTATTTTACAGCAACATGACTAGTAAAGAGTTCAATGTTCAAACAAATTAATTTAATTAGGTTGTGCAGGAGAAAGGTTTCATACACTGAACCAAAGTTATCTCTTCCTCCTAGGTGTGTTTGGCCTAGACTACTACCTCTGGAGTTTCTTTGGGAATATAGAGTATCAAAAATAAATAGCATTAGCTGGGCACAGTGACACAAACCTGTAATCCCAGGATCCCAGAGGCTGAGGCAATAGGAGCAATGTGAGTTCAAGGCCACCATATACTAAGCAGTGAGTTCAAGACCAGCCCAAACTTTCTTTAACTACATAGTGAGATCCTGTCTCAAAAAATAAAAAATAAATAACATTGCCTGGTTCAGGCAGGAGGATCACATGTTTGAGGTCAACCTTTTTTACATAGTAAGTTGAAGGCCAGCCTGAACTATACAGAGAGACCCTGTCTCAAAAAAAAAAAATAAATAAATAAATAAATAAATAGAATTAGTTTGAAAGAATGAGGCAAATATTATTATCACATTTCTGAACCATTTTTGATAGGTTTAGACCACCATGCTCCAAATACTGATGAAATGTAGTATGCAATTTGAACAAGCCTATTCCTACTTGACATAGTCTCCACACACACAAATCACTAGAGAATTAGTAATAAACACAACTGTGCTGGATAGTTCTCATTTTGCTCTGCTAATGCACTTACCAACTTTTGTGCCTTATTCTGTGTCAGGAAGCTGACTCCTGAAAGTGTCACTGGGCAGAGGTAGAGGTAATGTTTCCTTGGCAGCTCGCATTCTTCCATGTCCTAGCTAGGGCACAGTTTACCTGTAGCTGAGTTCCTCTCCCAACCCTCAGTAGAAAGACCCTCTCCTACAGATGCTGTGTTCTCTCTCTCTCTCTCTCTCTCTCTCTCTCTGTCTCTTTCTCTCTCTCTCTCATTCTGATAGTTACATCTTCCTCTTCAAATATAGGGGTGGCAGCTCAAGAGGAGGAGATGTACCAACCAGCTCAATTTAATGATGATAACTATAACAAGAGAGAAATGGTAGCTTTCCCCTCGTGATGGCCCCTCAATAGCTAATAACTATGACTTGAAAACAGTATTTATAAACACAACCATCTTAGACGTTTGAATTTTTATAAGATTTTTTGAGAATATATGAATCATGAAACTTGTAATCAATAAATTTGAAAGTGCAATGTTCCTAAAAAATAATTATAAATTTGGTCAATACAATCTCCCACTTCCACAAGGATTTGCACAGAAAAAAATAATAACATTTTCCAGGCCTTATGCTATAAAGCATGTTCTATCTTCAAGAAAATGTACTCTCTGAATGAGCTAATCATGAAAAGCTACAAAATTCAACTAATCAGATCAGTCATCTCCATCTTATACTCTTCTTAGAACTTCACAGAGGAAGGGTGTTGGTAGTTATTAATATTTATTAGGGTCAATCTGCTCTCTCTATAACATTGAATAAGATAAAAGAAAAAATAAACAACCTCTCTCCAAAACATGCAAAAAATTATGGATACAAGACTTTATTAACACAGACAATCAGTTCTGATAGTTTTTAGTTTTCTGGGCTTCATAAGCCCTATCTAAAAAAAAAAAACTTCAAAATGAGGACTAAAGAATTAAAATATGTATTTCAGAGAATGAATTTCCTAATTTGTCTGTCTATATTGTCTGAGTAGGCTGAATTTTCTGTTGTAGAGGCGTATAAACTGACCAAAGTAGGTATCAGGGATAATTACTCAGTCAAATAGAAGACCATGCATGAAGTATGATCAAAGAATATGGTTAATGTTTAAAGTTTTAAAATTTATTACAGGAAAAAATATATTGCCACCAGTCCTCCTCAAGATACTTGCCTTTGCTTCAAACAAACTTATTCTAGCCACTTTCTGAAGCAAGATAAGTGTATTTGAACAGAGGGTTATTTTTAGGGGAATTAGTAAGGATGTATGTTCTACAGTAATATATTGTTTTATTTGAGCATTCACTGTATATTTTCATCATCCTTGTATTAAGTCATACATAGGATCTACTGCAGCATAAGTGAAGGGCAGAAGTCATGATTTAGATCTCAAAAAGTTCAAGTTTAAGGGATCATTTAAGGCAAATATTCAGTTATACTTCTAAGAAAGTAAAACAGGTACTTTAAAGTATCACAGAAGTTCAAAGGAAAGCAAAATGATGTCCAGTTTGAGTGGGACAGGGTAGGAATTAGCAACAGTTTCTTGCAGATGAATCTTTAAAAGGTAAGAATGTATAATAAATATGAACATACCACTATAGCACAATGTACCCTTAAATAAAACAATGTATAATTTTTCTTTAGTTTTCCACCTCTTCTCAAGAACAAGCGATCAGTTCTTCATTCTTATATCATGAGAAGGCACAGTAGGGCTTGCATGGGCAAAGATCATCAAAAGTAGTCCCAGGAAAAGGATGCAAATTGCAGAGTTACAAAAGTCTATTCAGGCATTAAGAATGGCATATAATTTAATTAGGATGGAGCTGAGGTCAAGGGGAGGGCTGCAGTAGTCACTGGGCTAAAGTTGAACAAATCTACCCTAGACTTAATAAGACTGATGATCTGGACCAGGGCCAGCTTCATGAGCATGTGACCAGTGCAGCTGGTGGGAAAAGGGGTTACCTGAAGATTAATGTAGCCTCGTGTGATATTCTTAAAATTCTGTGTTTGAATTTGTGTTTTGAAGGTTAAGTGCAATGGAACAATGGAGTGTGAGGCTAGAGCCTAAAGCCTTGACTGACATTCAATCTCCCCTTCTATTCTCTGCCCAGGACCGGTTGAGCATCTGATCATTTTTCCTTTGAGATCTAGGCCTCAGATAGCCTCCCCCTTCACTCTTCCTGTGAGATCAGGACAGCAACCAATCACATCTGTTAGAAGGGGCACACCCCATGTCTGCCATTGCCTTTTGTTCTGGTATGGGGTCCAAGTGGGGTTATAGGGAGTCAACAATATGCTCAACACCATTTGGCTGGTTCATGATTGTGATCATCTCCACTCAAAGACAGGCAGCATCAGGGCACATTCAACTCATGACAGGGCCTTCCACCACTCAAATGAAGACACCAAAAATTTCCCAAATATAGTTGCTTGACATTTACAGTCTGGACATTGCTATTGTTTAGAAAGAAGATTTTCAAAAGGGTAGACTGACTTCTTTACAGCCAGCTGGAGCCTCCTGTCTCAATTCACAATAGGATCTACTAATTACATTATTGGACCTACTTAGAATTCTTTTCCCTTAACCCAGCTCCACTGCCTTTTTTGATAAAGGCATTATGTTCTCCATATCTCCTTGGCATAGAAACTCTGAGTCATTTTGATTTTGCTCCCTTCTAGCCCAAATCCACACCTGTAGAACATTGTCCATCTGTCACCTGATGCCCTTTCCCGATACTGCTACTTTAGTTCAATTGTTCATTATGACATCATACTAGACTTCTAATTATTTTTGCAGCTCTTCCCTGTTCAATCTACCCAGAAATCACCAAATTACCCAAAACACCATTTTAACCCTAAGAAGATGTTTTTAAGGACTCCCGTGGCCTACGGTTAACAAACTCTTCAGCCAAGTGGTCAAGGTCTTTCCTTTTGTGTACTGCTGCTTTAACTTAAACATCAAATTAAAGCACTCACTGTCTCCTCTACATATCTTATACTTGTTCATCACTTTGTCTCTACTAAAATCATTTTTGCAGTATCTACCTCTGTACACTCAAAAGCTCCCCACTGGGGGCATTGGGTATAACGGGCTCTCAGTGCCTCTCTGCTGAGTCTTATGAACAAATGAATCTGTTGTATAAACAGCTCATATCTTCCAAAAGCACACCTGGAACTCTTTTGCGTCACAACTTTCTTCCTTTCCATTCACATAACAAAACATTCTGTTGCTTTTCAGATACAACCCCATCAAACACCTGTATCATCATTATCAACACTAAGATAAATTCAACTCACACTTTTAATTAATGTTTAAAGTATTATATTCTGAATGTTTAGAATATTTTCAAAGAGAACACCTGTTACTTGAGTGCTCTTATTTTCAACCTCTTAGGGGCAATTTATTCATTAGTATATTAAAGTGAGCTGTTTAATAACTTATAACTCAGGAAGAAAATGTAAATTATAGCCACTATCATCATACTGCAAACCTAAAATTAATTTGTTTTTCCACTTGCAATTCTTTATCAATTTACTAATTTCAAGTCTCTTTTAGGACTAATTAAGAAAAGAAATACAAAATAATGAAATAAACAGAGGGGAGTTTTTGCTGCCAAAGTTTTATTCAACTTCAGTACTTCATTAAATATGCTACCCTTGGCTTGGAATGCATGTATTATCACAATTTCATAAGTGCCTGCAATGCCTTTTTCTTACATTATGAATGCTTTGTTCCTTCTTTCACAAGCCTCACCTGTCTATCCATTTGTCTAGCACATCCAGTCACATACCCTCACCATTTTCTTCAATGTAAATATGATCAATAAATATCAAGAACAAGATCATTAATCTATCAAATGATTAAAATTTTAAAAACTATTTGTGATAAAAATGTCTTCTCCTGAAATAAAAAAACAAAGTACACAAACTGAATCAAAGCAGGAACATCTCGAGGCTAGAGTGGGCTACAAAGTGAGTTCAAGGTCAGTGTGAGCTACATAATGAGACCCTGTCTCAGAAAAAAAAAACAACTAAAAGAACATCTTCAAGATGTACTATATTAGTTTACAAGAAATATGTAATTTTTACATAAAAATGTTATGCATGTATGTATGTATGTATGTGTATATATATGATATGAATGAAACTGCATTATAATAAAAACATGCAATTGGAAAGTTGTTGGATTTCGCTATGAGAAATCTTTAAGAGCAGGAAATGGAAAGGACAGGGGGAATGCTAGAACTAGGGAAAGATACAACATTAACACAACTCTAGGAAGTTTATGTTGCATGAATTACTAAAAGAAATAAAGTGCAGAACTTTTGATAGACTATGTAGGATATGGTTGAGAGTTTGTAGCTACATTTAGAAAAATCATAAGTACAGAGTAGAAGACTACCTATTTTGATATTCCTAGAAATGAAGTTGGTTGTAAAATACTTAAGAGCTGAGCATGGCTCAGGGAAAGATTAGACTGATCAGAATGTACTGAGTTCCCATCAGTCCCAGATAAGAAGAAAAACAACTTCAAATGAAATAAAGAGAAAAATACTAGCAAACTAGGTATCACCATCACCATAGATTGCTACCATTTCTTGAGTAATTGCACCAAGACAGGTGTTGTTTTAGGAGCTTCGATGTAGTATTTCATTTTATTTTCTCAATAAGCCAAGTAGGTGTTACTATTTTCATTTTGTTGATAGGAAAACTGAGACTTTGGGAGATAAACAATTTTCCCTAGGTCACAACAATGATGACAATAGTGTAGTAAAATAAAGAAAAGGGAAGTTTTATTGAAGAACAATACCATAAATTAAGAAAAACACGACCAAATTAAACTGTACAAATACATCATAAAAGCAAAGTGAGCCAAGATCTTAAGCCCTAAATTCCCCTTCTTGCTGTTCTTCAGCCCTCCAACAACCACGTCTTACTTATGGCTACCATACTACACTCTTCCTCAATGTCAAAGTCCAAATATTAAACAGCAAGTTTGCTTTACACTGTCTGCGTAGCAAGGGCAGAGCTCACACAAAGCAACAGCTGCTGGAAAGCTGATTTTCATTGCCGTGATAACACCTATAGCCACAATACTAGGCAGCAGGAAGACAAATTAACTGCTGAAGAGTTCAAGAACTACGCTCTTGAAGAAAGGGCAGTATATTAACAGCACTAAATAAGCGTGGGGTTAAGAGAGGACAAGTAAAAACAAAAACTATAGAAATAAGAGAAAAATTAATTGGAAATGTCCTGGAAAAGCAAACACAATAAAGAGGAAAGAATGGACCTCCAAGCTTTAATAAGTATCATCCAACTAGAAATGGATTTTTTTAGTCCAACCACACAATAAGGATAAGGAAATATAGTCAGAAAAAAATTAGTAACACATTACCAATATTTTACAGAATCTTCAACATATCAATTAGTAACATTCTATTTCTTCTGATGGCTTTCATAAGATTGTAGAGAAATAGACACTTGTTGAAAATCATTAATTAGTTATTGGACCTAAACCTAAAATGTCTTAAAGAAGGAAAATTGAATAATGCACCTACTGTATAACAAAAGGACAACAAAAATAGTATTTTGATAGGCATCCCTTAGTATTTACAGGGGTAAGTTGACAGATACCTTGCAAAAATGACTTTTTCTTTACTACAGAGTCCGTTTTCTATGTAAAATTGTAAACTTTTAGACAAAATAGAGAAATTTTCACATTTAGTGTCCCTGTCAACCACTTTTGCTATTTTGAACAACAGCAACCAAACTCTTACAAGGCAAATACCTCCCTAAAACTACTGGAAGCAGTAGTCTTTAATCACTACAAAACATTGATAATCAAGGATAAGAACTTTAAAAATCTTATGAACTCTGAAGAAGTCTCATAGAAAGTGACAGCTTCATCATGTGTAGTAAATAATACTAAAGAAAGTAAAATCGACTAGCTTTCAGATCCAGCATCTGATAAGTAGTTCAAATCACTGTGAAAATGAAAGGTTAGGAAAACTAGACAACTGCCTGTTGGTTTTTCTTTTCCATATCAAATGAGCATGTTTACCCTACTGATTGCCTCTGAAGCTGCTAAAACTTGGTCAATATTTTTGTTTATTTTATAAGCTAAAGCTCTACTTGCTGAGCTCTGTTAAAAACTGGCTATAGAGAACGTTGTATAAAAGCCTAAGGATAACTAGCCCTTCCATTTGTCCCACTTCCCTAAACTTAACAACAGAAACAATTAAATAGATGCTAAAATGGCACAAATGGGTTAGAAGCCTGTTCCTCTCTTTCTCTTTACCTCTTCTTTCCTACTTGGACTTCATGAAAGTTTAAGCTAGAGAAGGAGATAGGGAAGTACTTAGGTATTCTCCCTTTCCAACACTGAATTGGAGAATAAAAAAGCATTTTGGTCCTCCAAAACGTGACAGACAACAAAACACTCAAATTTTCAGACTTAACATTGGAATTCTAGAGCAGACATCCTTTTCTAGTACTGTACTAGTACTGTAAAATCATAAAATAAGATTCTTAATGGCAGAATACTTTGGGAGGAAAATGTGTGATATTACTATATCATACACGTACTTCCCATAAGCCACCATGTGTCAGGAAAAGACCATTACCCCATACCAAAGATGCTGTAATAGGTCTAACAAGTCTAAAAAGGCTAACCTCAAAGATGAAATTTAAATAGCAATATTATATTATGAAGAATATAAACGAATGATGTTCCTGGATACCAAAGGGTAATGGAAGGCTTGGCTCCCAAGCCAGAAGGCTTGGGGAAAACAGGACAATGCAAAGTCCTACCTGGTAGGCATCAGGAATGTTGACCGTTTCTCCATGCTCCCCGACATAGCCAATGATGCCTTTGCCCCAGGGGACCTGCACCTCATTTGAGTTCTCTGTGCTGCCGCATGGCAGCAGTGGGGTTCCTGCATGCACATCGAAGAACTTGGAGACCAAGCTCTTCTTGCCAGCAGCTGCCCCTTCCACTAGGAAGAGAGAGCAGCGGTCAGCATCCACCATGAGACAGACAAAGATTAGGATCTTGTAGCTCAGGCTGGTGAGGTCAAGGTCATTGGAGATATCCTTGACCAGTTCCAGGAAGAACTGACGCTCATTGTGCTTTTTGAGGTGACACTTGTAGTCGATGGCTGGAGGGGGGTACTGAGGCAGATTCACCCTTGATTCCAGCAGGGCACTGAGGATGTGAGCTGTGGTGGGGGGCAGAGAGCTGGCCTTCCGGAGAAGTGCCCTCCGCCGAACACTGCTCAGGGGCTCCTGGGCGCGGGAGGTCACCTGTTCGTCGTAGGTCCTGTTCACATGGATGGCCTTGGAGCGAGCAAAACTCTTCCTCAGCTCTTTCTGAGAAGCTCTCCGCTGCAGGCTCCCATCGCCCGGGCAGCCACTGGCCCAGCTGGGACTCAAGGGAACCCCGCCACTGTCCCCACCACCAGGAGTGGGCTGGCTGCTGGCAGAGCCATCTGCTCTGGTGCTGCCACCAACGCTGCTGCCGCCTCTGCCATGGGCCACGCCACCCGTGCCAGCCGGAGCAGGCCTAGAGTGCGGAGCGCCCTGACCCTGACCATGTCTCTGCAGCCACTTCTCCACCATCTCCTGCTTCCCTTTGCGCATCAAGTAATCTTCAAACAACTCTGGGTGCCGGTCCAGGAAAGTTTCCACCTCCCCGAAGTCCAAGCGGAAGCTTGTCATGGTCCCGAGCACCACTCTCCTGGGCTGTCTACCTTGGAACAAACGTTTACCTGCCCGGAGGAGGAGGAGGAGGAGGAGGAGGAGGAGGAGGAGGAGGAAGAAGAAGAGGAAGAGGAGGAGGCCTCTAGCTGTTCCTACACCAGCTTCCCTGCCACAGCATCCCCAGCTCCGTGCCACCCCCTCAGCCCCGCCTGCAGGTCGTTCCCCAGCGGTGGATCCCGGCCCGGGAGCCCGGTCCTTCTGTGGCTCAGAGCGGCGGCACCGGCCCCACCCCCTCGGTCCGGCTACTTCTGCTCAGCTCAGGCGCCGGCCGAGCCGCCGCCGCCGCCGCCGCCGCTCCTTCGCAGAACTGGCTGCGGCTGCTCTTGCTCCCGCCTGCTGCCGCCGCGGCTCTGCCACCGCCGTAACCAGCTGAGTGGACCACAGAGAGAGGAGGTGGGGCAGGACACGCCCCGGAGAGAGGCAGCCAGCCGCGGGGAGCTGCGGGGAGGAAGCCGGCGCGCACGAGCCAAAGTCCACGCCAGGATGCCAGGCTGTTCCCGGAAGAGTCTCCGGACCGCCAGAGGCTACCTTGGGACACAGCCCACTCTGGACTGGACCTGGATGAGAACAGGCAAACGCACTCATCCTCCCCACTCAGTCCTTTCTTATCCCCCACAGTCCTCCCCTTCCCCGCCCCTGGAATCTTGAGCTTTTCACCGGGCCCCTGGGGCCCATTAGGAGCCCTAGCTAATACGGACTGTTGATGTCTTTGCCAAGATCTGAACCCAGAAGCCGACTCTGCGGTAAAGAGGGCGCTCAGAGACAGGCAGGCTTTTTTTTTTTTTTTTCTGGGGTGAGACTGTGGACTGTTGCTTCTCGGGATTCCTGGGACTGCCCAGTACTTCGTGGGTGTTCAGTAAATGTTAATGGAACTGAGTTTCCCTGAAATTACCGAGTGAAGTTTCCCGTGACAGCAACTGTTTAACCGAAATCAGGGATAGGGCTGGTGGGCATGTGCAGGGAGGGTACAAAGCAGATACTTGGATTAGAACCCCTGCCTAGCAGGGCCTTAGAGTACAGTGGACTTGAGGGCCTCAGGGGACTTCCTTCTGGCCAGTCCGCAACACGGGACAGTTCTCTTCCTTTCTTGAATAACTTGCCATCTCTTCTTCCTTTCTCCGCTCAGTCTCACAGGGCCACTAATGCTTCCTTTACTCTCAGTGTCCTACGGCTTATGCACAAAGATTTCTCCTCTATGGGGGAGGCTGTCTTTTCTTCTGCCCTGGGGAATGCTTTGGATCTGGTTAATCAGATTGAAAATACCATAAGGTTTCCCTTGGACCTTTTCTAAACCTAATGACTAAACCAAGGTGATTAGCAGGAAAGAGGAGCATCTTGATGACACTTTCTTGAAGCCCAGAGGAATTCCTCTTTTGCAGGAACACAAAAGCAGGTAGACAAGCTGGGACAGTAGGACAACCTGGGATGTCCCAGATGCAAAGAGCTGCAGAGGAGACAGATCCAGACCTCCACAGGGCCTCCCTGTGGCTAACACACACACACACACACACACACACACACACACACACACACACACACGATTCCCACAGTGAATAAAGCTTACTCCCAGAAGACACCCACAGAGTCAAGTAGACAAGGTGCACTGAGAATTTGCTCTGAGTTGATAACCTTCTAGTAAAATATCAATGTAATTTGTTCGACACCTTTTAAAGATGAGGAAACTCTGAGAAGTTGAATAATTTAACTCAAGGCACACAGTCAGTCCCTGTCAGAGCTGTGTATCTTTTTAGTTTGGCTTAAGAATGAGAGTCACTCAGCCCTGTTACTGGATTGTCTTTTATCCTTGTCCTCCGTGTATTATCTGCACTGCAGGGACAAAGTTAAAATATACTCTGCACATCCGCCTGACAGCACAGGAAACCCAGAGGGAGAAAGACAGGCATTTGTTCAGAAATTTCAAATTTCTTGGCTTAATCAGCAAGGCAAAGGTCATGACCTTGGCACTGGACAAGTGTGACTACAACAAAGATCTGCCTTCAAGGGGCTTACACTATACTGGGAAAACAGTCGAAAATCAGTGTACAGAGTAAAAGAATATCAAGGAGAAGTGCTATGAAGAAAATTAACCTTGGTGAAGGATTCGATATGGGAATGTGGTGGAGGAAAAGCCCTTCTGAAGAGGGAACTCCTGAGCAGATATGTGATGGAAATGAGCAAATGAGCTTCACTGATATCTGGAACAAGAGAGTGCTAGGTAGAGGAAGTATGTGCTAAAATTGTGAAATGTGTTTGAACTATTTAGGGAGGCCAGCCAGGAGAAAGTGAATCAGGCATAGAATACTGGTAGTTGGGAGCTGATGACTAACAAGAAGACGAGCAATGATGGAGAATTAAAGGGAAAAATGTTTAGCACAGTGCCCACCACAGAGAAAGTATTCAATAAATGGTAGTTAACCTCCTACTTTTGTTTTATTGTTATTATCCTAATGTGATATGTGGAAATCTCAATGCAGGGGGGGTCATACTTCTGGTCATGTGAGTCATCTACCAGTAAAGACAGTTAATGGAATGCTGGAACTGGCTCATAGGAACTGAAAAGAACCTATTTTAGCTTCTTTTCAATTCTGTGTTCAATTGTATCATGTAACCTGCAATCAAGCATGATGGAAATGTTTGCACTGTGAAAATCAACAAATACTCCAAGTCAAATTTTTTGTATACTTCTAGTTGTTAAACCATTATGAGTATTCTGGAGAAAGAATCTAAATGTCCATCAATTAGTGAATAGAGTAAAATGTGACATATTCATATAACGAAATATTATTCAGCCATGAAAGAAAAAATACTGATACATACTACAACTTACTTTACTTTGCATCATGCAAAGTAAAGGAAGCCATTTTGTATGATATCATTTATATAAAATGTTCAGATAGGCAATGCATGAGGCAGAAAGTTGAGTACTCTCAAATGAAATGAAAGCAGAATAGTGGGGGTCAGGGTTTTGGTTTTTTTGGGGGGAAGGTAACGAAAATGTCCTAAAATTGTGGTGGTGGTTGCAATGAGTGAATATGTTAAAGTTCATGGACATAACATTTTAAATGAGTAAACAGAAAGGTATATAAATCATATCTCAATAAAGCTGTTGTAAAACATCGACGAAACCATTTAGCACAGTAGTAAATGTACAGCAGCCTTGTCGTGCATGAAAAACACTGAACAGCCTCAACAAAGGAAGAGAAATGGACCAGTGCTAGGTTGACTGGGGGGGAGTTTTAAGAAAGAGACATTTCCATGTACTCATTATACAAGCAGTCATTTAGTATTTACAATGTTCCAGGCTCTGAACATAAAAGAAGACAAAGATAACACCTCTACTTTTGATGGAGTCCCTCAGTTGACAGCACCAAGAGAAGTGGGAGTAGAGAATACTGGAAAGGACGAGGAAAGCAGTAAGAGACGTCTGGGAAATGAATTTGGCATTTGCGAGTTGTTTCTAATTGGCTGTAAGCCTTGTTCCCTGCTTTGCACTTGAGGTCATTAAGGAAGTTAGTGGCTGAGAAAGAGAGTAAGAAAGTGACAGAAGATATTCCAGAATTTCCATTTCCCTTTCATTTTCAATCTGTACAACTGTATGTGTATTATTCATAGTCTCAAGAGGAGACAGAACACACTCAAGTTAATTCTAGAGAATTAATTTACAAAGGGGTAATTAAAGGGAATAGATAAACCACAGGGATAATGAAGGAAACTGAAAATCTAAGCAGAAAAGTCACCACCCCTAGACCTGATGAGGAAAGAGAAAGGTTACCAGTATCTAGAAGGAGAGAGCTTTCTGTAATGACAACTACTTTGAGAGTGATGTGATGACCTGTAAAGATCATGGACAGCTTAAGCTGACTTCAAAGAAGTTGATCAGGGACAAATACCTTGAATTCATTCTTCTTCCTCCATCCTTTAACTGACCAGAGTAACTGGAAGCTGCATGGTATAGCAGCCTGATGACAGAATCCATATAGGTCAAGCTCCCTGGGCAGAAAGTAAGGAGACAATGAATTTGTGTGAGGTCTGGAGGTAAATGAAAAAAAACTTATCCCAACATGGAATCCTGAAGAAGCATCTTTAGAAATAAAATAAAAAATATTTCCCTTTAGGAAATATAACACCAAAGAATTTTCTGTGTAATTCTGCCCTCTTCTGCTCATCTGTTAATTCCATCAAAACAGTTACAATAAAGTCTCCAACAATATTTGAAGCCTATAGAACCCCTTCACTGACACAAACTAGCATATCTAAAAAAGCATGATACTATGAAAATAGATACGATATTGTGAAGATATTGTGCAGTCAACAGAATCCCTTATGACACTGTCATACCCCCAAAAGGTATAGTATTATGAAGGAAAATCAGTTAGTTCCAGAAAATGTTCTGCAGACTCTTTCTTACCTGTCCTCCAACCTCTACATACTCACCTCTACAGTGAGTATCATCTCACTGGAAAAGATAAAAAGATCTTCCTATTTGACTTCCAAAGAAGGCTAATTACACTTTAGTACTGGATAGAATCTTAGTGAGCATCCATACTACACTTTCAGACACATAATTCCTCTGTTCCTGATGCCATATTTTCAGCATTGCATAGCTTGTTACTAATATCTTGAAACCCAATAAAGTTCTGCCTACCAAGCTTTCCCTAATCTATCCATCTCCAAAAACAGACATCACGACTCACTCTGTGCCCACAGGTCATCATCCAACATGTAAAGAATGCTAGTGCAAAATGAACCACCTCAAATTTAATTGCTTAAAACACTGACATTTCTATTTCCCACAATTCTGTTGGTTAAACAGTGGTCCTTCCATTCTACTTGGTATCACTCATGTAGCTACATTCAGCTGGATGTCAGGTTAAAAGGCCCAGGAAAGTCACTTGGACATATCTAGGGTCTCAATATTGACTGCACTGAGGAAACTTAGTTCTCCTACAGGCAGAAGTGGTTATCTCATCCTCCAGTCCTTCTTCATATGGTTTCTTTCTCCAACAGGATGGCTTGTCTTTTCTTACTCACTGGCAATTGAGTTCCAAGAGGAATGTTCAAGACCAATGTGTAAACATCTGTCAAGCCTGCACAATACTTGTTATTGATAACATCCTATTGCTAAAGCCAATCCAAAGCCCAGTAGAGTCACTTTGAGGGAAGAAAAAGAATACAAAAACTCATAAGTGTGGTTTACTTGGAGCCAATTATCTAAAAATTGACATTGTAAGTTCTCTATTGAATTCTAGAACCTATTTGAAATGTCACATGCTATGGGAATTGTTGCCTGCTTCTACAGTATAAAACTGTGTTGTGCCCTATGGCTGTCACACATTTTGATCAGGTATCTGATATAAATAATTTAACACCGGTTATTTACTCAACACAACTTGATACGTTTAATTCTCTATTTTAAAAAGTTTACATTAAAGCCTATTTCAGTATTCTTATGGCTTTTTAATTTAGAAATTGCTATAATAAGCCCACTTATATTTATAAATGTAGTAAAGGTTTAAAAACTTCAATGTCATGCCATAAATATTTCAGATACTGTTTTCTTAAAATCAGTATTTTGTCTCACTAGAAAAACTCAACACTGTACCTTGCTAAAGAATGATTTGTTAATGAGGTACAATGACTAGCCTTTAATTGTTAAAAATATTCTATATATTTGGTGACTCAAACTTAGAATGTGAACTAATTCTTTTTTTAAAATTCCTTTAATCTTATAAAAACTTTACTAAAAACATCATAAAAACACTATGGCATTGAGTGTGGACACAAAGTAGTGTAAGATCATCCCTTCCTTCAAAAATTATGTATAGTCTAGTTAGGAATATGCACAGTATAGTAAAGTACAATTAACAATATAAGACACAACTGATTGAATGTGCCAATCTAGGATATCTGTAAAAGAAAGGAGAAGTACTCTTAAATGCCATATGACATTGTTTATGTTCAACAGTAATTCATACCTATTATTAACATTGACAGTGACGTAATAACAAAAAAAAGGTAAACTGGAGGGAAAAATTCAACAACAGGATTTAATTTAGGGAAATAATATATATATAAAGTGAAAATAAATGATAAACACTGATAACTTTTTTCATTGTCATGCCTTCTTTTACTAAATCAAAAATAATCATTCCAGACTGCTATGCAAGTCTAATAGGTCAGATTTCATAAGAATATGATATGAAAGCACTGTCATTTAAAAGACACTCTCCATTTGTCTTGTGTATTATTTATGATTGACTCAAAGATGAACTATTACTCCCAAGAGTAATATTCACAGCAACTAATATAAAAAAATGTCAATTCTATTTTATTTTTTAAATGATCATGATAAATGAGAAACTAGAACAAGGCCACAAAGCTCTAGTTTCAAATAAGCATTTGGGAAACTTCATTGTACAAGTTACTCATAAAACATTTATAACATATTAGTGTCAGAAGTTACCATTCCTAGCCAGATGTGGTGGCACACACCTATGATTCAATTACCAAGGAAGCTAAAGCAGAAGGATTGCAAGTTCAAGGCCAGCCCAGCAACTTCACAAAACCCTGTCTCAAAAGACAATTTTTAAAGCTGAGAGTGTAGTTTGATGATTCAGCACTTGCTTAACATGAAGTCTTTAGTATGACCATGTGTGTGCCTGCATGCATGTGCACACACACACACACACACATTCACACACAATTACCCCTCTCAAAGAAAGTACATCAAAATCAAAAAACCTTGGAGAAACCACAAATCTCTTACCAAATTAATCTTGCCAATAAGAACTATAATGTAAAAATAGTAGTTAGCATCATTAGTTACACTTCTAGAAACTCTTAACTATATCACTTCTACCCATTACAAATACAACTAAATAATGTAGCTTTGCACAGTGTACCTAAGTATCTGCTGCTGGGTACTTCTGAAAGTTAGTCGCATAAAGATTTTTCACTCATCTAAATCCTTTTTTAGTACACAACCTGCTTTTTAATGAGATTTTTCTATGTACAGAAAAATTTCTTTACCAGCTCTCTTACCAAGAAATAGATCCATTTCCAACCTATGTTTTATCAGATATCAACATTATACAGAGAAATATAAAAAGAATCCTATCAATTGGGGAAATTATAAAATTCAAGCTTTAAATAATAAAAAGATAAAGAATTTGCTTTGTTTCCATCTCTCAATCAAATATTCTTTAGAGCCTAATAAGTAGAATGTGTCATTCATGAACAATGATCAAAACAGCTGTCTTTTCTAGCCTGGCCACTTTTTCCTGCGCTTTTTCATTTATTTATTCAGCTAGGGTTTCACCTATTTCTTCCTATTAAATGAGCTCACCCTCTGAAGATGTTCTGACACTGACCTTTCTGGAAATTATAAACATGTTTGTTTGTTTGTGGTAGTGACTTCCACTCTTCTCTTTCTTAAATTGCAATTAATTCTAATGTTTTCCTCTAAAATATGCAGAGCTGGTTGCTTTTAAATTATTAAAAAGTACCTGGGCTTGGGGGCACTGTCTGTAATCAAGCATGCTGGGAAGATGAGGCAGGAAGATCATAAGTTTAAAGTTATCCTGGGCAACTTAGTGACTTAGCAATACCTGTCTCAAAATGAAAAATAGAAAACAGGGTAGGGATATATCTCATGGAGAAGGCCCTGCTTTCAATTTCCAGTACCACAAAAAAAAAAATTAAAACATGATCAGCCCTACATCTTTTTATGTTAAAGATTGATTACTTCTTTTAGTGAGGCGTTCTTACTAAAGGACACCAAGATTGAAGCTCATATGGATTTTGATGGTTATAAATGCTTTAATATTTTATCAGAGACTATTCCATGCCTTGTAGAGCATGCCTTGTGGCTCTTTCATTCAGTTGATTCTCTAGCAAAGTAGGAGTAGTGTTTTCTATCTCTTGGTAACAGTGACGTCATCATGGGAAGCATCATGCACAATGTCTTTATAATTTTAGTTTAGTCTCCACTTTCCCATTTGTCATATTTTCACTTGGTAGGACAAATTCCTTAACTTCTCTATTACTCAGTTTCTGAATCTATAAAATTTGAATCATTTCCATAACAGAATTATCGTATTCAAAGAATTTCTATTGCACAGTAGTTAGAACAGAATCTGGCACATAGTAAGCTCTCAATAAATGTCAGCCACTCTAGTATTCTTGCTGCTACCATTATTTTAACCACCATTCCAAATGCCTATTAAAGGAATATATTTTTTAAACATAACATTTTTTAAGGAAAGTATTTCTGCCAGTAGGTTGTAACTGAAAACACACTAAAGAACAAAATATTTTGTTTTGGGGTTGGGGGGGGGGCTTTTGTTTGTTTTGTTGTGTGTGTGTATGTGTGTTTGGTTAGTTGGTTAGTTTGGTTGGTTGATTGACTGGTTTGAGGCAGGGTCTCATATGTAGTTCAGACTTGAAGTTACTACATGCATAGCCCAGGTGAGTCTCAAACAATGGGCAATCTTCCCATCTCATCCTCTCAAGCGCTGAGATTCCAGGAGTGTGCCACCACACTCAACTGAGAACTAAATATTTGAAGGAGTACAACTAGGCAGGAAATTGAAACAATTTGTGGGCAAAAACAACTACCAAATTATAAAACACACAAACAAAAGCATTAATTAGAAAAGAGACATATATGCTTTTTGAAAAGTAATTTTATACACACAATGATCACATTTATCATAGGGAATTTGTATCTGTACCTAATGTATCTTGGTGTTGGGCATGATGGTGCAGGCCTATAATCCCAGAGGCAGGAGGCTTGCCAACAGTTCAAGGCCAGCTTACAAAGTAAGACCCTTCTGAAACTTCTCTCAAAAAATATATCTATATTTCCATATCTATACCAATATTCATATCCATATGGATATGTACCTATTTTTTTCTCCTTTCTCCTCTCCCCTGTTCTACCCTCCTCCTCTTCCTACTCCTTATTTACAAAAGCTTTGATTCCATTTTTTCCTTCTATTCTTTCTTTGTTTTTCTTTCCCTTTCACCTCTCCCTCTTTTGTACGCCTCCCCAGATGAACATTTTCTTCCTGTTTCACAATATCTATTCTATATTTTGGTCTTTATTTACACTTTCTTCTCGTACCAGAGAAACAAAGCAATATTTAAACATGTGTGTCTGATTTATTTTACTTAAGAGTACAATCTCAAGGTGCTTCCATTTACGTAGAAATGTCTAAAGTTTATCTTCTTTATGCCATGGAGTATCTCATTGCATAAAAAACCCCCACAACTTCTTTATCCATTTGTCCCTTGATGGACATTTGTACTACTTCCAAGAGTGAGTTATTATAAATTGTACTGCTATAAACATGAGTGAGCATATATCGCTCTGCTATGATGCTTTTAATTCTTTTGGGAAGATACAAGGGAGATAGCTATGTCAAATATAATCTCTAGTTTTAGTTTTTTGAAGAATCTCCAATACTGATTTCCACAGTGGTTGCACCAATCTATGTTCCCATCAACAGTGTAAAAGGGTTCTATTTTCCCTACAGCTCTGCCAGCATTTTTTTTTAATTGGTACTGGGGATCGAACTCACGACCATGTACTTGCAAAGCAGGCACTTAGGCTGCTGAGCTAAATCCCCAGCCTGCTGCCAGCATTTTTAATTGGTTGATTCCTTGATAACAGATATTCTTTCTAGAGTTAAAATGGAATTTCAGTGCTATTTAAATTTTCCTATCTTAAATGACCAGCAATATTGAACATTTTTTCATATATTTATTTGCTGTTTGTACTGCTTCATCTGAGAAATGTCTATTCACTTCAGATATCCATTTTTGGACTGGGTCTTTAAATTTGTGGGATCTGGGGTTTTTTTTAGTCCATCATATATTCTAGATACTAGTTCTTTGCCTGAAGAACAGCTGGAAAATATCTTTCCTTATTCTGTGGGTTGTTTCTTCTTTCTGCTGGTGACTTCTTTTGCTGTGCAAAAGCTTTTTTAACATGATGAGATCCAAGTCGATGATTCTTGTATCTCCTGTGCAATAGGGGTTTTGTTCATAAAGTTTTTGCTTATACTTATGTCTTCAAGAATTATAGCTCTTGTATATTGCAGCACATTTAGTGTTTCTGTTTTAATATTTAGATTTTTCATCGATTTTTATTTTAGTTTAGTACATTGTAAGAGATATATATGTTTAACCTTTGAGACATGACAAGCCAGTCTTGTTTTTGTTTTTTTGTCTTTTTGAGACAGGATCTTTCTATGCAGTTCAGGCTGGCCTTGAGCTCACTTTGTAGCCCAGGCTGGTCTTGAACTTGCAACAATCCTCCTGCTGGAGCCTCCCAAGTGCTAGGATTATGAGTGTGTGCCACCACACCTGGTTGAAAAGCTAGTTTTCCCAGCACCATTTATTAAAGAAATTATCTTGCTTTCAATGAATGTTTGGTCCCTTTGTCAAAGATCAGGTATCTGAGTGGGTTTGGAGTTGTCTCTGCATCTTCTAATCTGTTCCACTGACCCTCAGGTTTGGGTTTGTTTGTGTTTGTTTGTTTTTGCCAGTATTACCCTGTTTTATCATGGTATATTTGTAGTATAACTTCAAGTCAGGGATTTTGATGCCCCCTGGCATGCCTTGGTTGCCAAGAATTGCTTTTGCCATTCTAGGTTTCTTCTGGTTCCAAATAAATTTTGGCCTTGTTTTCTCTAATTCTGTGAAGTGTGCTCTTGGTATTTTGACCAGGATTGCATTAAATCTGTATAACAATTGTGCAAATATAGTCATTTTCACTATATTGCTTCAAGGGATATCTTTCCATTTTATGTTATCCTCTTTCACCTCCTTTTTTGGAGTACTATATTTTTCAATGTAAAAGCTTTTTACTTTCTTCAATAGGTTCATTTCTAAGTATTTCATTTCTGGGACTGATTTTTTCCAATTTTAAAATGAGAGAACGGGAACCATCAGTTGGCCAATATTTTCTAGTCTCTGTATCCTTTGTTTAAAGGTAGTTTTACACTTCAGATGTAGGGAAGAAGGTTGTGGGGGAGCATGAAAAGTGTCCCACCCTTCCTCTGCATGGTTCTGTTTTAAATACTGAGTGTTCTCAGTCCTGTAGGAGAACTGCATGTAAACAAATGGTACTGATAATAAAGTATATTAATAAATAAGAGATCTGGGCCAACTCTCCACATTTTCTAGATAAGGAAATATTCCCTTTCTGCAACCCTCTCTGCCTTTCTTAGTGCCTGTCATCATCTCTTGTGCCCCCATGCAACCTCCCACCCCTGTGGAGATGCTTCTCTCCACTTGTGCCAACTCTCATAGTGTTCTGTGCTTAAATGAGGCCACACTTCAGGGGCATGAGGAACTCAAGCTGAAAACCAGCATAAATTGTGATCTCAAACTCACAAGTGGATGATAATGGTTACCAAGTGAAAAATACAGAGATCAACACTAAGCTCTCAATTCCTACCCATAATAATATTTTACGAGATGACAGAGAAAGTAAGCCAAAAATGCTCTCAATATTATGCTGTATTATACACAATATCTTATCAGACACAAATGTTCAATTAAAAAAATTGCTCTTCTTGAAAAGTAAATGGCATGTTCTTTCCCACAAAATCTACTGACTACAGGTTTATATCTGGGAACTACCTCATGTACTAGTGTAAAAAATCTAAAGAATGCAAGTCTACGCAATGCTCTACTACTTTCTGAAGAATGTTCTCTATTCTGTAACATACAAAGAATTTTCAAGATAATTTATCTCACATTCTGATATTACATAAAATTATTCTTTACTTTTCAGATCCTTATCAAGATGCATATTAAAGTTGCCAATAACAAAAGCAATAAATGTTTTTATAGTCATCCAACTATCTTCAATACTTACAAATGTATTTCTCTTGATATGATATCAGCATAAAATTTCCCGGTTACTAAAGCCTCCAGATTCATGTTATTGGTGCTATAAAAACAAGGATAGTTATTTTTTCAGATGTCATCATCATAGAATTATCATGCATTTTTTTCAATCTAATATTTAATTCAAATTTAGGGAGACATTGGCAGATGTTAATAACTTCACAATTTATTTTTTCTTGTGCTTTATCAAAGTAAGCCTAATTAAACTGAAGAGCATTCAGAGAATAATCTCCTTAGAAGTTCTTGTGACTCACAGAGTAAGTATGGGAATAGACATCATGCCTGTATTAGGGTTTGGCCAGGGAAGCAGGCCCACTCTGAGCAACATGAACAAGAGATTTATTACAGGGATTAGACCTTACATAAGCTAAAGTCCAACTGGGAAACTTAGTGACTCAGGGAGAGCCAATATTAAAGAATAGAAACAATTTGAGGATGTGTCTCCACATGAAGATCCTGAATTCAATACCCAAAACTCTCTTCTAAACAAACAAACAAACAAACAAACAAACAAAAAACACAATTTTTTGCTTATAAGACAGCTAAGCAGATAGTTGGGAAGAGAAGATGCAAGCAAAATGGGGAAAGCAAGAGCAAACTGGTACCCTGAACCCTGGAGTTTGCCTGTGCTCTCTCCTTCTCACCATTTCAAACCTGAAAGATATGAACAACCTGAAAGAGCTGGGCCCTGCCCACAGAACAACACATGCCCTGTCCCAAAACTCAGTGCTCTTGAAACAGATCTGTGGGAGTTGGAAGAGCTGCTGCCTCATCATGCATAGAAAAACCAACACACTGGTGACAAGTAGGAGTTGTACTCAGGACTGTGAACTAACTAACCTTCCAAACAGAACAATTTCTGCCATGTCCCTCTGATTATCAAATCACAGGCAAATTCCTCTTGTGACCAGTCCTACCTGGTCCATACAGAGAAGTAAATCCTGAGAAACACAGTTCTAACTTAGCTAAATTGGTATGGAATAAAATCTCTACAGTACTCAAGTCACTTCATATTAAGCAAGCTTAAAATAAATTTCAGTCTCTCAGAGATAACATATATTCAGTAATAAAGCCTACCACCATACAGAATTTTAATTACATATTCATTTGCAAATTTTCCTATTTTTCTAATATTTTGGACAGTACTATGAACAAAGAAGTACTTAATTTTCCTCTAAGATAAATGTAAATTTAAAGCAACATTCAATACACTATCACTAAACAATTTTTAAAATGGAAATCTACTTAATACTTCTTCATTTCCAGTCAACAAATTTTATCAACTCTTTAAACACTAGTTTCTGCCCACCTCCTTTAAGCCAATGATTTAACTACAATGTCGCTTGTACCAGTGCCACGGAATTTGCCTATTAGGATCTCATAAAGCTGAACAGAAATTCCAAATGTGAATTGAGTTCAAGTTCTTTTTCTGGCCTCATAAAAATTACAATATGAGGTATATTACCTAATTCCACATCTTTGCAAACTCACCTCTGCCTAGTACACTCTTGGAATCCCTACAGATGTTTCTGTCCTCATCAGAAAAATTCCCCAGGGAGAGAGAGTAACAAGCTCAGCTTTGCCTGAAGTCTCTCACCTCAGAGATGCTTTCTGGCCCAATGCTGACACTGGGCACCAAGGGCATTCCCCCTCATTTGCTAGAAGCATTAGGAATAAAGCTACATTCAGCAGATTTCATGGAACCTTCTCTAAATTTCTGCTTTTCAACTATGTTTGCCTCATTCTAACAACTTTGTTAGGATGTCTCCACAGTAGTGACATCTGCTATAAGCGAACCAATTAGCATATTATCCTTACAATGGTAATATAATGATAAAGGGTTTGGAATAGGAGATCCAGGTTTTGGTTCTGGCATTAGATCTCTCTAACCTTCATTAAAGGGTAAACCTATCTCACAGGGGTTCTTTTGAAAATAAAAAGTATTACTACTTGCCACATAAAGATCATACATAGAAAACAAAATATGCTTTATAATATGTCACAATTTGTATTAACACCGCACCACTGATTTCCTTGTTCTTCTTAGTTATTCAAGTCTTTCTTTGACCAAGCTATACTAAATTTTTAAATCCTTATTGTATTTTATTTAACCTTATTTTAAAATCCTAGTTCAATTAATTTTATAAGCTACTCAGTGAAACTAACAAATAATATATCCCCAAATAACTCATAAAATTTAAATATGATTTACATAAATTTCATTTTTAATACTTTCTACATCTTGAAATCTTTAACAACAATCTATAATAAAATATACATTTATAATAAGTTTTAGTATCTCAGATCAATGCTAAAATCAATAAATGCTCCCAAAGACTGGCAGCTAAGGATTATTAGTTTAATCTACAAACTGGAACTTCAATAGTTTATAGTTAATAATATGACACTACAGAAAAATACTACTTTAAAAATTAAAGAGCAATATAGAGGCAAATAACAAATATGAGTTAAAAACTGATTTGTAGGGGCTGGGGATTTAGCTCAGTGGCATAAGTGCCTGCCTGGCAAGCAAGTTTGATCTCCGGTACAAAAAAAAAACCTGATTTGTTCAGTAATTTATCTACGGAAAATTCTTTTGCAATTCTAACACTTAACTGCCCAGAGTCAGTACAGACTCCACAGTCTGCAGTTAGAATGATCTTAGTTCAGGCTCTAGCTGCAAATTCAGGACCACAAGCCACCCGCACTTCTAACCAACTGGTTATAAACCTGGATTTCCCACAACCACAGCACATTCAGAAATTCACTAGAACAACTCACCAAACTCAGGAAAGCACTAAAAAGTTATAGTTTCATTATGAAGGATACACATCAGAACCAGATAGATGAAGAGACTCAAAGGGTCCTAATTGCACACCTTCTGGGTCATCTTCCTGTGGAATCAGGATTCATCAGCTTTCCAGCATATGGATATGTTCACCAACAAAGAAATGCAACCAGCGCTTCCCAATGAAAGTGTCCAGATTTTCTATTGGATTTTCATTACATAAGCATAATTGACTAACTCATTGGCTACAGGACTGAACTCAATCTCCAGCCTCCTTGACCTAACTCAAAGCCCCAGTTCGCTAATCACATGGTTGAGCTTTCCAGCATGGTCAGACCCCATTCCGAACCTAGTTAGGAGCACAGCATGTGTCAAGAATTTTTTTTAGCATAATTCAAGTCCTGGTCACAGAGGCAAACCATGTAAGAAAGGCAACACTACCAATTAAGAAATTATAAGGTTTTAGAGGATCCCTGACAAGAACATGGGACAAAGACCAAATCCTTTATTATACAATACCTATTAACCAGCATTTTTGCACATCCTGAATTCAATGATACTATACTATGTTATAATAACTACATTTTTTATTTTAAAATGCTAAAATACTGGCTCAACAAAGATTAAATGTTGCTCCATTTATTTTGCATACTTCATCATTTATCAATTTATATAGTCTGTTATTAATATATTCTGAAAATTTTTAAAAAGTATGTTGAGATTCTAACCTTTAGTATCTCAGATTATGTGTTTTGTTTGAAAAATAGGGTCACTACAGATGCAATAAGCTAACCAGTGATAATTTCATTTTGGAATAAGATGGGCTCTTGATCTAATATGATAAAGTGTCCTTCTAAGAAAAGGCATGTGAAGACAGAAACAGGAATCATGTGATGATAAAGACAGACTGAAATTATGGAGCTATAGACTATAATTAGAATTTTAGCCATAAAAAATAATGAAGTACTGGTACATGCTACAGATAGATGATACTTGAACACATCATACTAAGTTTTTAAGAAGGCTCAAAAGGTCATATACCATACTAAATGATTCCTTTTATATGAAATATAAAAAATAACAAAAAGCTGATCAGCATTTGCCAAGGAATGAAGAAAGTAAGAGAAAATGAGGACTGATTAATAGATGCAAGTTCTGGGGCAATAAAAAAAAGTTTTAATGCCAGGGATAGGTGGTGATTAGACAACATTATGAATACACAAAGTACTAATGAAATATGTATGCTACAAGGGCTAATTGCATATTGTGAATTTTACTTTTTATGACATAAATATATACAATTTTATTAGCTTTTCGATTATGACTATTGGTACAATTTAGGTATGTATAATGATCACATTCCTTATAGGGAATTTGTGCCTGTGCATGATATATCATGATTTCTCCTTTTTTCCCCATTCCCCTCCTCTCTCTTCAACATCTCTTTCCCTCCTTATTTATCCTTTATCCTTTTTTCCATTTTATCCTTTTTTCTTTTTCTTTTCCCTTCCTTCCTTTCTCCTTTCTCCCTCCTTAGTTCCCTTTTTCTTTTGAACAATGTCTTCCTATTTCACAATGTCTATTATATATTTTTATTTTGATTTAGTTTCTGTTGCTCAAACCAGAGAGATAATGCAGGATTTCCACGTGTTTCAAATTTATTTCACTTAACAATTATGGTCTCAAGGTCCATCCAGTTAGCTACAAATGTCTCAAATTTATCCTTTGTGGCTGAGTAGTATTCTACTCTATAAAAAAAAATCCTATCTTTTTTATCCATTCATTGGTTGATGAGTATTTGGGTTGTTTCCAAGATTTAGTTATTACATGCTGTGCTGCTACAAACATGGATACACATATATCACTGTGGTATGATAGTTTTAGTTCTTTTGAGATGATATCAAAAAGGGGAAGAGCTGGGTCAAATAGGACCTCTAGTCCTAGTTTTTCAGAAATCTCCACACTGATTTACCCAGTGGCTGCATGAGTTTATATGCTTACCATCAGTAGAAAAGGGTTTCTTTTCCCCCATAGCCCAGCATTTATTATTAGTTGTTTTCTTCATAATATCCATTCTTTCTGGAGTGAGATGGAATCTCAACAGTTTTAATCTGCATTTCTTAAATGACCAGACATGTTGAAATTTTTTTCAAATATTTATTTGCTGTTTGTTCTGCTTCATCTGAGACATGTCTATTCATCTCAGATGCCTACTTTTGGATTAGGTCTTTAAATTGGGGGGGTCACTTTTTTTCACTTCTTTATATATTCTAGATATTAGTCCTTTGAGGAACAGCTGGCTAAAATTTTTTCCCATTCTGTGGGTTTTCTTTTCACTGTATTGGTGATTTCTTTTGCTGTGCAAAGGCTTTTTAATAAGATGAGATCTCCATTATTGATTCTTTGTAGTATTTTCCATACAAACGACATTTTGTTCATGAAGTCTTTGCCTATGCTTATGTTTTCAAGAGTTCTACCTATTCTATCTCCTTTAGCACATTTAATGTTTCTTCTTTTAATATTTAGATCTTTGATCCATTTTTATTTTAGTTTAGTATATGATGATAGACATGGGTCTAATTTTCATCTCCAGCATGTGGACAGCCAGTTTCCCAGCACAATTTATTAAAGAGGCTATCTTTTTTCCTAGTGAATGTTTGGGCTCTTTGTCAAACAGCAGGTGGCAGAGTGTACTTGGTGTTGTTTCTGCATCTTCTAATCCATTTCACTGGCCCTCAGGTTGTTTTTGGGCCAGTACCATGCTGTTTTTATCACAGTAGCTTTGTAGTATAATTTCCAGTCAGGGACCGTGGTGCACCCTGCCTTGCATTGGTTGCCCAGAATTGCTTTTGCCATTGTAGGTCTCTTCTGGTTCCAGAAGAATTTTAGAAATGTTTTCTCTAGTTCTGTGAGGTATGTTAATAGTATTTTGATTGGGATTGCATTAAATCTGTATAACAGTTTTGGGAGTAAGCTCATTTTCGCAATGGTCATTCTTCCTATCATGAGCAAAGTGCATCTTTCCATTTTTTTACATCCTCTTTGATCCCCTTTTTCAGAGTACTACAGTTTTCAATGTAGAAATTTTTACTTCCTGTGTTAGACTGATTACTGTGTACCTCATTTTTTTGGATGCTATTATGAAAGATGTGGTTTCTCTAATTTCACTCTCAGTGAATTCATTACTTGTGTACAGGAATGCTATTGATTTTTGATTGCTGCCTTTGTATTCAACTATGCTACTGAATTTGGTTATTAAATCTGGAAATTTTTTGGTGGTGTTTTTGGACTCTTCTATGTAGGATATCATGTCATCCACATATAATGATAATTTAACTTCTTTTTTTCCTATCTTTATTCCTTTTTTTTTTCTTTCTCTTGTCTAATACTCTGGCTAATTTTTCCAGAACTATGTTGAATAAAAGTGCTGACAGTGAGCATCCTTGTCTTGTTTCTGATTTTAGAGTGAAAGCTTTCAGTTTTTGACTGGTTAGTATGTTGGCTATTGGTCATAGATGGCTTTTGTCAGATTATGTGTGACAAAGACCTCCTGTTCCAATTTTCTGTAGGGTTTTATCACAAATCGGTATTGGACTTTGTCAAATGCTTTTTTCTGCATCTATTGAGATGATCACATGATTTTGGGATTGTTGATATGGTGTATTATTACATTTAGTGATTTGCATATGTTGAACTATTCCTGTACCCCTGGGATGAATCCTACTTGGCCATGGTGTATAATCTTCTTGATTATTTGCTGCATTCTGTTTGCCAGTATCTTACTGAGGATTTTTGCACCATTAGGGAGATTGATCTGATCCTTGCCTGGTTTTGTTATGAGGATAATACTGTTTCCAGGAATAAGTTTGGAAATACTGCTTCCCTTTCAATTTCATTAGAGTTTGAGGAGTAGTGACATTAGATAGTCTTTAAATTTCTTGTAGAATTCAGTAGTGAATCCATCAGGATTTGGGCTTTTCTTTGTTGGTAGAGTTTTAAGTACATTTTTTAATTTCATTGATTGATATTGTGTCATTTAGAATTTTTATGCCTTCTTAATTCACCTTTGGTAATTCATATGTACCTAAGAATCTATTCATTTCTGTATTTTCCCAAAGCAGATATTGATGATCTTCTGTATTTCTGCAGGAACTGTTGTGAGTTCACCCTTTTCATTCCTAATTTCAAGAACTCGAGTCTTTTCTTTTTTTGATAAGAGTGGCTAAGAGTTTTTCAATTTTATTTAATCTTTCCAAAAAGTCAACTCAATTCATTGATTCTTTGTATTTTTTTCTTAGTCTCAATTTAATTAAGTTGTGCTCTGATCTTATAATTCTTTTCCTTCATATGAGCTTTAGGCTTGACTTGTTCTCATTTTTCTAGAAGCTTAACATTCAATATTAGGTAGTTTATTTGATAAACTTGTTCTTTTTTCCTGATATGTGACTTTGTGAATTTTACTTATTAAAGGGATATAAACAAAAAATAAAACCCTTTTCAAATAGCAGTGATCGCATATCCTAGAGTGTAGGACATTCTAGTTCAAAATAGAATTGTACCCTATTTTAAGATTATCCAATACAATAATTTTGTATTCATAAATATATGTACAAACACCCACATATTACACACACACATACCACATATCAAAAAGTAACAAATTGCTTTGTGAAGGTTCATAGTATCTTTTAACCTCAACTCTAAAATGTTTTCTCACTTTACTATCTACTCCCTTTCTACCAGCAAAGAAACTGTTAAACATACTGTTCAAATTGAAATCTGCTAAGAATAATTACTATGATTATACCATTAAAATATGATCTGATTTTAACTCTAGATCACACTTTTTCAAGATAAGAGTACTAAATAAAATAAAATATCCCTTATTGCCAAAAATCTCATACTATACAAGAAAGCTAATTTTTGTGACTAAAAAAAAAGTCTGCAAATGTAGATCTTATGATATAAATCACTATTTCCATAATATATGTGCATGAAATTCATTTTTAATGCTGCAATCAGGCAATTATTTTTTAATTATGCAATTATTATAATGTCAAATTGTATGCTTTCTTCTTTGTCCTACAACTGCTGGTTTTTATCTTCACTTTAATGTTAGTCAGAATAAGAAAAACTTGTTGCTAGTCCTGTTTTTCTGCAAACAAGCCCCTGAGGTTTGGACCGGTCTTGTATTTTCTACCTTCTTCTAATGTGTGGTATTGACAAGCACATTACTGAACAGAAGATCTTTCCTGCTTCAGCATCTCCCGTATATTCCTCCATGAAACCTTACACTACACAGCAAAGAAAATATCAGATTTTCAAAGTTGGAGAAAAAAGGAATTCTATCACCTTGGCTGAAGTAGATTTTAATGACATAAACACAAACATATCATTAAAAGATTATGTGCTTTAATGTCTGAGCACTCAAAAATAATTTTATAAAGAACCATCTAATTTATGAAGGCTTATTTTAAATTTCTAGCAATTATCCAGGTATGGTAGTTCATGCCTGTAATCCCAGGGGCACTTGGGAGTCTGAGGCAGAAAGATTGCTGTGAATTCAAGGCCAGTCTGAACTACATAGGGAGACTTTGTCTCAAAAAAAAATATCTAAATTTCTACCCATAGCTGCTTCACAAACTGCTTTTGGTATAAACCTGGTTTTGTTGTGGTCTCAGAACAGTACTTATTAATTTATATAAGACAGTGACATTTCTTTTTTATTTCCTCAAATATATGCATTAAAAATGATGTGAAACATGCAGTTCTAATTTTGCATCCCCTTACTTAAAAATAATGATATAACAAATTAAAATGATATTACAAATTAAAAGCATTCTTAGATTCCTACATTAATAGAACTGGAAAATTTATTTTCTCATTTACTTTACACTTTCAACTGTAAATTAGTCTATTGGAATAGATCAAGCATTTCCTGAAAATCAATGAGAAATAACATTATTGAGTTCACTCAGCATTAATATATATTTAATACTAATACAGTAGAAAATAATATGGTTTTAAGTGGAAAAGATATTATTTTTATGGTGGTCAATTTATCTATAAAAGAGATTTTGTATGAAGATATTTATATTGGTGAAGACTGCCAAAAAATGTTATATAACTAAATTAATCCCTTCTGCATCTGACATAAAAAGTAATTTCAACCTACCGAAAAAGTATTCTGTGATATGGTAATGAATATACTACACCTGGATTTTGTTTTTCTGCTCTCCCTGTTCTGAGAAGAGTACCAGAGAGGTAGAGTGGAGTGGACTTGAATACAACAAATTACCATTCTAGAAGTCATGAAAAGACCTAATTCTTTGACAATACAGTTGTATGCACATATGTATCCATAAAACCAAACTAAGAAATAAAAACCGTTGGCATTAATCTACCAGTATTACAATATATACCATTTTTTAGCTAAAGTTAGTCATTACTCAGAGATAGGCTAGTACTTTATACACAATAACCTACAGTTATCATCTTACTTATTTATGGGGTTTTTTTTGAGACAATGGCTCCCAGTGTAGTGCAGAAATTCACTATGTAGGCTAGTCTAGCCTGGAACTTGTAGTGATCCTCCTGCCTCACACTTCTGAGTACTGAAATTCCAGGTATATACCTCTATACCTGCCAAAAACTATCTTAAAACCTTTAAATCTATGTGGAAGCCCATAACAGTGTTAATAATTCACCTAAAGGGAAATTGTTAGTTTTTAGCAATCAGTATCCAAAAACAATCAATGTTTTAGGTCTAACAGAGAAAAGGATAAGAAAATTTAACTTTACCCAAGAGAAGCTTACTTTAAAATTTCAAACATTACTTAAAACACTATTCAATTTCTACATGTATCCTTTCTATTAAATACATGAAGCTCAGAGTTCAGTAAGCCTTTGAACAGAAACCATAAAGGGGAAACATTTAGCCACAAAAGCAAATGTATAGATTTTTAGCAAATTACATTCATTGCAACCAAACAATTTGTATCATATGAAGGCAAAATATAAATACCATAAGTAATACTTATTTTTTGAAATTTAAGGAATATTTACTTTTGAATTTTTTTATATGAGGCAGAAAGACCAGATTGTTTATACCAATTAAGCATTATTAACAATTTGGGAAACTTGATCTCTATGCTCTAGATTTCACTTGAGAGTCACTTGTAAAAAAATTCTATTATCATTGTGCAAATTAGCAGTATTAGTCACAATTAAAACTTCTATTGCTGCCATCTTTAATTAGAAGACTAATGCTGGTGAAATGCTTAACACCCTCTTCCAAGTTCATTAAAACCAAGAGATTCAGCAATGGCAGCAAGGCAAGGGGCATGAAATCAAGGGCAAATACTTCGTCCTATAACTACCTGACATTCTATCAGTAGTTAGCAATCACAAGAAAATCTCACTTAAAAAGGAAAAGAAGTGACCAACTAGTGTGAGAATTGATTGTTCATCCAAAAATGAGGTAATTCCAACACTAAACAATAAAAGCGGCAAACATTTGTATAAGTGCTCACTGTGTGCTAAATATATTCTAAGCCCTATAAACATTAACTCACTTAATCTTCACAACTCCCTTGTGACAGAGTTACTATTCATATCTCCATGTTTACCTTTAAAGAAGATGAGGCAAAGATTAAATGATTTTAAGAACCCAAGGTGCTGAATGGTGAGGAGAGACTGTAAAGATGGGAGGAAAGGCCAATATTAAATTTATAAGTCTAGAACCTTAACATTTCCCTTCTCAGAGGAATCTGGGCAGCCCTTTATGAATACAATAACGGACACATTCCAGATATATAAAATGTTTTCCAAGTAAGTTACAGTGCTTAAGAAGGACTAGGTAGGAGCTGAAGATTTAGCTCAGCGGCATAAACCTGGCAAGCATGAGGTCGTGAGTTCGATCCCCGGGACCAAAAAAAAAAAGGACTAGGTAAAATAGTGTGTAATACTGCCACACACACCACTGCCAGTTCTAACTGCGTAAAAAGAGGAATGTGGTCACAATAATGAAGACATCAAGAAAGGTTTCAAAACTTTCACAGTCCATGTAACTTAAGTGCTGCTGCAAGAGGGGTAAGGAAGCTTGCTCAAATATTGTAAAGATGAATACCAAACAGACCATAAGATGCGTAGAATGCAGACGGCTGCAATATACACAGCCACAATGACGTGGCCCTGAGTAAATCACGCAATGTTTATGAATCCCGAAAGGTGACTCGGGCCTTTTCCCTTTCTCAGCAGCTATAACTTAGCCTCTGAGCTGAAGGAAAAAAAAAAAAATCTAGCTTTCCGAACTCCCAACCTAGGCTTCTCCTGAGTGAAGCCCTCAAACCAGGGCAGAAAGTTCTACTCAGAAACCAGCACCACCCAGACATCAACGTGGATGCAGAGCAGAACTTCACCAACATAATGAGGACAGTAGTAGCTGTCAATAATTACAACAGTAACATCTTATGCTGGCGGAGGGGTTGGGGGAGCCTTTTGCAGCCCTGACAGGGTGTTGGCCCCTTTCTGAGCAAACCCAGGCCCACACTGCCCGGCGCTTAAGAAGCGCTCGATAGAAACCCCACCACCACCCCACCACCCCACCACCCCCGCAACCAGGCCTGCCCTGCCACAGGGCCAGCAGCGCTGTCCTCCCGCTCCCTCTGGTCACTGCCAGGCACCTGCCCTCACCCCAGGTTTCAGCAGCCAATCCCGTGGCTGGGACTCCAAGTCCAGCGCCTCAAACTGGCCAAGAACGCATTTCAGGGCAGGAGGCACAGAGAATGGCAGCATCCGCCTGGCTACTGATTGGCCCCCACATCCCGCGAGATCCCAACTCTCGTGATTCTAGGGCCTGGCACCTACTGCCTGAGTCTTCTTGTAACAAGGGTATTGGCCTTCTTCCAGCGCTAAGGTTCCAGGCCTGCACTTTCTGTGTGTTAAGCCTTTATTTAACCAAAGAGTTAAATTATTGATGTATAGTCAGTGTGGAAAGGGGCTTTCCTTTCATAGTAACGCCATGTTTTAAGGATGGTCCAAGAACGTTTGGTGACAAGAATCAAGCCGCATCAATAAAATGAGCACTCCCAGTTCTGTGCAAGGAACACTGCCAAGCAAATTGGGAGTGCAAACACCAAAACTCCTTGCCCGAGGTCTCCATGAGTCACAGTCTAGGGAGGCAAGATGCAAAACACAGTAAATTTAAATTATTGCAAAGGAATTACGCAGACTGCTCTAATACAAAAACTGGTAGCAAGATCCCAAGGTCCCCAAAGTGGACTAGAGCTGGGCACTGTAGTGCATGTGTCATCCTAGCATTCTGGGAGGCTGAGGCAGGAGCATGACAAGTTGAAGTCCAACCTGAGCAATCCAGTGATGCCCTGTCTCATCATAAAACAAAAAAAGTTGGGATATAGGTTAGTGATACAGTGCTTGCCTCTCTTATGTGAGTGACCAGTACTACCAAAAAGAAAAAAAAATGGAATAGAACAGGAATAGAAACTTGTGGTTACATAATTACTTAGTGAGAGGTGATAAACCTGAGGAAGAGAAATAAAAATATTAAAAATATTTTATATTTGGAAATACAATAGTTAAGAGGTTGTGAATTAGATGAGTAGGAAGCGGACCCCATATTCTAGTTCTCTAGAGCAGTGCTTTCTACTAGACCTTTCTACTATGATGGAAATATTTTATGTGGGCTTCTTTCCAAAAGCTGTGAATAGATTTTGAGTGCCAGAAGTGATACCAATTAAATAAAGGAACTGACTTTGTATTATTTTAACCTTAATTAATTTAGAGTAATTTTATTTAAAGTTAAATAGCCAGAATCACCAGATGGTTGGAACTACTGTAAGAGATTCCTATGAGTTTTGTCCTGTGAGCTATACATTGAAAAGATTTATGTCATCAGTTTCAAGCATAAGACCTCACTTTTCTATGAAAAACAAATCAGAGGCTAAATATTATTCTCAAACTAAAACAAAGGTATGCAAACTAAAGAAACAGGCTGCCATTTCTTGAATACCTATAACATCCCAAGCTAAGCGCTTAGATAATGTATTACCAGTAGCCAATAGCTTATAGATGGTACAAACAGAAGCTCTGGACTATATTCATATAAAAGTCTAAAACTTACTGATTCATCTCCAATATATGTTAGTGGTCAAATCCACACAAAATTTGCTAATGGAGCAAAACCACTTTAATTAAATGTAATGTATATAGATTAGTATTATTAACCAAGTGTCACTGCACATTATATTATAATTTGAAAGAATTTATAAGACTCTAACAGAAAATTGCTATCTTTGCATTTCAAAAATCAGTCATAACATCTCTGTAGGGGGCAGGAGATAGAATGCAGTCTCACAGATATTAGAAAGTGTTCTACAACAACTACATTTTCAAACCCTTGGTTTTTGTTTTAAAAAACAAATTTGTAACATCTGAAGTAGTAAAAATGTCAACTGCTAAATTTATGTAGAATGAATCTGTTTATTATCAAAATAATTGCATTAGATTTATTCATTTATTCATTTGTTTTTTCATTTGTGGGTATTCAACTCAGCACCTTTTCCCTGAGCTACCTTGCCAGCTTTTGTTTTTGTTTTTTCCTTTGAGAGAGGATCTCACTAAAAAACTGCCTGGGATGCCAACCCTGAAGCTAACTTTGTGATCTTCCTGCCTCAGTTTCCTAGAGTACTAGAATTACAGGAGTGTTCCACCAAGCCTGGCTAGGCTACATATTTTAAAGTCTTGAAAAAAATTTAAACTGCTAGTGCCCAACACATCTTTTCTCTAACTTAATACTGTCATTCTTTTCAACCTCAGACTCTCAGACACATCAAATGTTTTCAATGTAATTCATGTTCAAAGAGGTAGTGTGATTTAAAATGAGACAATTCTGCTCTGAAGTTGACTGTAATGACACTTGTAAAAGTCTGAAAATACTAAAAACATGTGAGAGAACACTTTAAAGGGTGATATGTATGACTTGGGAGTTATATTTCAAATATCTGCTGATAATGAATAAGTACTATGAGGAATATATAGTTATTGTATGCTAGTAATTTACAACTAAGTTTCTTATTTTTGTTGAACATGTAGCATTTCACAACTGACTTGTAAAGAGACTTTTCTTCCCTAGCATTTCTAATTATTTTGGTGGGGGGAATGAATTAACTGCTCTGAATATCAGCCTAAAACTTTCAAGACACACATCAGTAGTTTTATTTTACAAGAAACAGCTCAGTCAGAGCAGCACAAGAAAAGTATAAATTTTCCACTAGATGGCACTGCTGTAAAAATAGGATTGCTCAGAAACTTTGCACTAATTCACATCAATAAAATTATCATGGTGTTATTTTCTTTTCATTTATCTTGTTTAGCTAAGAGAAGTAGAAAGTTAAGACAAGATACTTCCTAGACTGACTAAGTTCATTAGTCATGGTGCAGCTATGACGGACCATGACGCGGAGAAATAACAATCTTGTTATTGCAAAATTCAAGATAACAATCCAGAATTGTTGAGTCTTAGTTACCATCAAGCAACTACACATCATCAAGAGGGTAGCGGAGGGAACACCACAGTCGAATGCAATGATTAACTTAATTACTTTTGTGCAATGTACCATTATTTCATTTGATTTGTAATTAGCCCCATATGATTCTAATCACAGAAACTAAACTACTCGTTCCATGAGAGAAGAGTGACTAATTTTAACATTTTCTCTCTTAGATACAGCATAGCACATAGTAAACAGTTTGACTGGATCTAAACTTAGACTGTCCTTGTAGAATCCAGTTTGAGCAGAAGTCCTGCTAAATCAGGTTAATGATAGTCCTTACGCTTCGGTTCTGACCCCTACTAATACTTTATTATTCTGCACTACTTTCGGCAAGAATGTTCTTAAACAGTTCTAGCAAGAATCCTTCTTGCTAACTCTAACTCTCCTCCTAATCCTGATTATAAATTCCCTTATTGAATTTCGACTTGCCTTATGGAAGTCAGATTGAGACCAGCCTCCATTTCAAGACCCTACTGTAGTGGTGCCAATACATAACAACAAGCTCTTCCTCCTCACATACAACTTGAATAAAGTATGCTATGTTTCACAAGTGTCATTGTAAAGTTTCAGGGAAGAATTCTTGGGCTTGGGACAATAGCGAGGCAAAACCATGGCTGGGAAAGCCTTATATCAGGCAGGCTGCTCTGGCCTCAGGGAACAAGCATTGTACAAACAGACGCTAATTTGAACCTGTCTTTAGCAAGAAGGCCTGGTTTTAATGCGGGTCCTCCGCTACGGCAGGGGGCGAAGCAGGGCACTTCCGGAAGCCAGCGCCCCTGGGGTGGCTCAGCGTGACTCCTGACTCCGGAAGCTGAGAGGCGGATCTGCGACGAGTAGGCTGAGACCAAGGCGGAACCTGGGAGGACCGGGAGGTCGGCGGTCCCGGCTGCGGCGCCGAGGTGGAGCACGATGGACGAGGCCGGCAGCTCTGCAGGCGGAGGCGTCAGCGTTAGCGGCTTCCGCCCGGGCGTGGACAGCCTGGACGAGCCTCCTAACAGCCGCATCTTTCTGGTCATCAGCAAGTACACGCCCGAGGCGGTGCTGCGGGAGCGCTTCTCCCCGTTTGGAGAGATCCAGGACATCTGGGTGGTGCGGGACAAGCACACCAAAGAGTCCAAGGGCATTGCCTTCATCAAATTCGCCCGCAGCTCGCAGGCCTGCAGGGCCATGGAGGAAATGCACGGCCAGTGCCTGGAGCCCAACAACACCAAGCCCATCAAGGTGCGGGGCACGCGCGGCGCTGCGCTGCGCGGCGGGGCGGCCGGGTGTGGGTCTCCCGGGCCAGCCTTGCTGTGCCGGGGCGAAGGAGGGCGGGTGACAACCACAGCTGACGTGCACCTGGCAGCGTGGGAGTGGGGAGAGGATCCCCACGCCCCTGAGTCCGCGCCCAGGCTGCTGCCAGCCCCCTCTCCGGGGTGTCCGTCCTTCCCAGCAGTTCCTACGTTCACAGCGCAAGCGTTCACCCCGGCCTGCCTTGATTGGGGGACTCTTTCTGTCTCTGTATGTCTCTGCGTCTGTTTCTGTCACTGTGTGTCTGTATCTCTCTCCACACTGTGGTTTTTAAAATATATTTAAATAAGCTCCAACCGTGTAAATAGGAATGGCATATATTTGGTCATTGACCCTCAGTGTCACTGTCACTTTTCTTTAGAAGCAGGGCAAAGTAAACTTCCCTAAGAGATGCCAAATCATTGTAATGGTAGTGTGTGAATTTTGTATTATTATTAAATGGGTTTTTTTTTTTGCCTACTCTTAGTTCTAATGATATTTATATTAAATTTCTATGTTTAGTTTTCTGTTAAGATAATGACACAGCAGGAAGGATCACTTGCGGGTTTATTTCTTAGGATCTATCCTTTTACCACAGCACTTGGCACAATTTAGGCTTATCTCTGGTCCATAGTAGCCAAGCTTTTTCTGTAGTTGTCAAGATTTGCACATAACAGCTTTGCTAGCTCTTAGTTCAAATCAGCACCCACTCCTGAGAATCTAGTAAGTGATTAAATTATACCCTTCACTTGCAGTGTAGTAGTAGTTGCTGTATATGTAATTCTGGTGGAAGTTTCTGTAAAGAGATTTCTTTGCCCTCAATTCTGATATTCCCTCTCTCTCTCTCTCTCTCTCTCTCTCTCTCTCTCTCTCTCTCTCTCTCTCTCTCTCTCTCACATTTACTAAAAATTGGGAAGAGTATTAATAGGAACTTATTAATGAAGGGCTCAGATTTTCAGTCTCTGAAGGTCTTGCCTGTACTTCTGTTGACAAAAGAGAAGGAGTCTAAGAATGTACCACAACCCTGTAGACAGTAACAAAACAGGGCAATCCCATGTGTGGGTGCAGCCAACCTTAGGGCTTCCAAATACATGAAGTATTACTGATAGAGCTAAAAGAAGAAAGGTAAATTTATAATCAACTCCCCAGTTCTCTGAAGTGGCTGAGAGATAGAGCTAAAAGAAGAATGATAAATTTATAATCAACTCCCCAATTCTCTGAAGTGGTTCAGAATAGGACATCAACAAAATTAAATATACTAGATCAGAGGTTGACAGTTTTTCGATAAAGGATCATATGGTGAATATTTTATACTTTGGGAGCAACAGACTCCATCATATCCTTGTTGTAAAAATGTAAAAATAGTTTTTATAGTTAAACCAAAAACAGAGCTGTAGTTTGCTGAGTCTTGCACCACACTGATAATTTTCATCTTTCCAGTTATGACTTTAATGGAATGGGTTGTTATACTTGTGAGTGTAACAGGACTTCAGAGCCCACATAGGCAACCAAAAAGTGCTCCAAATTTGAAACCCACTTCCCTTAGTACATTCCCACAAGAGAAATGAAACTCCCAACCCTGCTCACCTATAAAAGTTTATTGTCCAGGAAGATAAAGATATGTGAGGAAAATTTTTCCATGAGGAATTATTCTTGTGTTCTACAGAGTTGTCTTTTATCAGATTTTAAACACATTAAGCCTCTAAAGTTTGGAAATTTGTGACCTGATAACATCTTTACCTGGGTATCCTATTTTTGCTCTAGTACATACATATTTTTAGAGCTTCCTTCTTTTGTGTTTTCCTATTTATCATTCATTGTACTGTTGTGTCTAGTAGTGTAATTTTCTACTGATCCATTTCTGTGTTTCTCAGTGTCCTACACAGTACTTGGCAAGTAATGCAGTTTATTATAGGCGTAATGAGGTAAACTCTAGAGACATGTCTCCCATCTCTGTCAGGTAGTTTTCTTGCAAAAATAATGACCTTTTCTCATGGCTTTAATAATTCTCTTTTTCCAATACTTATAAAATCCCACATGACTTTTTTGTTTAATTGATTTTTGTTTTTCTGAGGCAGGGTTTCACTATATAGTCCAAACTGGCCTTGAACTCAGAATATAGCTTAAAATGGCCTGGAACTCACAGTGATCCTCCTTCCTTAGCCTCCCAAGTGCTGGGATTACAGGAATATGCCACCATACTCCGTATCCCACATGACCTTTTAAATATTATCTTCCTGATTTGCTGCCTCCTACACTGGAATTCCATACTCCAAGTTGTTAACATATACTGCCACCCTTTAAAGGAAATATGCACATATACACACAAAACCTCAATGGACCTAGTGATTTAGTTGATTATGTTATATTTAAGTAATAAAAAATCTAGCCTTTAAACTTATTACACTTATAGCTGATTAAACAAGTTTGCAATCTTAGTCACAGATTTTAACATTACTCTGGTGTAGTAGAAAACCAAGAAAAATTTAGAAATTACATAAAAGCAATCCTAAGCAAATTAAATTCAGAATACTCTCATATCACAATGTTTCAATAAAAGTAAATTGCCAATATTAGGAAAAATCATCCTGTGCCTTTTTCTGCTCACAAATGAAATCATTTGGATAGTCATTGAGATGAATTAGAATATGGTTTTAATAACTTTTCCTAAAAATCAGTAGAAAACCATCTAGACTTAAACCCAGCTTATCAATAATTGCATTAAATGTAAATGAACTACACATTAAAAGGAACAGAAAATAAGACAGGCGTGAAACAAAATAGGACCCAATGAAATGACTGCAAGAAACATGCTTTAAATACAAAGGTACTGAGAGGTTGAAAATAGAACTACAAAAGCTAGCATGCCACAAAAAAAAATAGACTTCAGCATATGGGATTTTAATGAATAGGGTGATTTCATAAAAATGAAAGCATCTGTTAAAAGCTATCTAATAATCTCATGTGTATGCACCCAACAAGAACTTCAAAACACGTGAAATACTAGTGACATGACTAAAAAGACAAGGGCCAGCTACAGTGGTGTACACTTGTAATCAGAAGGCTGAGGTAGGAGGATCACAAGATCAAGGACATCCTGGGCAACTTAGCAAAACCTTGTCTCAAAAGATACAAACAACAAAAATATAGAAGATGAATTCAAAATCAGATTTTTATATTCCTTAGTATCTGATAGAATAAGTGAAAATAAATATAAAATGTTATAATACCTATGAAATATGTAATGAACATTTATTGAACTGTGTCAACAGTGCTAGGCACACATTCTTTTACTAACTTGCTTTTGCTAATCAAAAATGGAAAAACGAGTGTTCAGAAAAAAGCAGAGATTGATATATAACAAAGTCATTGTAGTACAAATTGCTTTTGAAGAAAAAAAGGCTTTCACAAGACCCTTTCACTTTGTGTTTCAACCTAACCTAAATTCCATATTTATAATTATTTAGATTGCTTAAGGAATAGAACAATTGACATCATTTGGGGGTTTTGTATGTTTCCTAGGTATTTATTGCTCAATCAAGATCATCTGGAAGTCACCGAGATGTTGAAGATGAAGAACTTACAAGAATCTTTGTTATGATACCGAAGTCCTACACAGAAGAAGATCTACGGGAAAAATTTAAGGTATTTATGCTCGCTGATTACCTAGCATTTGTGATGACTCAGTCCTTAAAGGTTGTATAGTTACTAGAAATTGGAAAATAGTAATGGGGTGGCCCCCTGCCATACTTTGTTAAGAAAAGATATATTCAGAAAAATGAAGCATCAGACTCAGTGAATTTTAAAAAAGATCATGCAGTGAGTACTGGTAGAGCTAAGATTTAAGCACATTGAGTCTGACTTCTGCTTTTGATCTTTAAAACTTTGAAGCACTTTCTTATCACTTCTGTCTACTCTCTGTTACCTGTTATACAGAGGTGAGTCAGCCAAGCCTGATCATGTGTGCCAATATTATCTAACACTAATGATGAGCCTATGGTATGTTGACATTTTACACACAGAAAAGCTTTTTTTGATTCTCCTTTAGAAGGGTTTATCAGTTGAAATAGGGCCTCCTCAGGAGTTATATGAAGGAAAAAACTGCACCTCTGAATATAGATAACAGTAAATGAAATTTGAAGATAATTTTAAATGTTTATAGCCATTCAGTTTTATATGCAGTAGTAAACTTCCACAAAAATTAATAAAAAACAGTGTTTAAGTTTCTTTGAGGTATACTTTTTAAATTTTTTTTCTACTTATGTTACCAGTACTATGGATCAGGTTGGGCAAGAAGCAAGAAAGGTAAGAAACTAGCAGAAAAAAATAATTTTCAAACTTCTCTCATGCCCTAAGTTAGAGCTGAACAAAATGCCTCAAAAATAACATGTCAAAAATATATGTTCCAGATTTCTTATGGTAAGAAAAAATGTTTACGGTTGTTTATCTACAATACTTAAGACTTTATTTATATACAATAATGACAATTATAAATAAGAGTTTATGTACAGTAATTAAGTTGCTTATTGGGTACACAAAAATTTATTAAAATAAACAATACCAAGAATTTCTATCCAGATTTATTCCAACATTAAAAATAAATATTAGTGCATGTTTCTCAAGTAGATTATTAATATTTTGAGTACTTTATAGATATACTGTGACTTACTCTCCTCCAAAAGAATACACAACCATTTATACTATTAGAAGACAGTTAAACAATTATAGCTAATGTGTATTGAGTGCATAGTATCTCCCAGATTTCAGTTCAGAAGTCCAATTCTAGAGCCTCTGCTCCTGACTATAACTAAGAATTTGAAGCTACCCAGACCATATACAAGTCTTTTCTCTCTGTGAATTACCTCCTCTGTGACCTATGCAAATTATTTAATTTCTATAAAGCTCAGCTTTCTACACTCTGAAATAAGCAATAACAATATTTTTGTATCCTTGAATGGTTTCTTTGATTGCAAGGAAAGAGCTTGTGTGTATTAGTCAGCTTTGCCATCATTAGACAAAATATGTGACACCCACATCTTAAAGGAGGAGAGGTTTAATTTGGCTCATGTTTTAAGAGGATTTAGTCTATTGTCAACTGGCTCTAAGACAGATATGTCATGGTTGGAAGACATGGTGAAGCAAAGCTATGTAGGCCATGGAGACCAGGAGCCAGAACAAGAAAGGACAAGGAATTAGAGATAGCCCCCCAGATATAACACATCCAGAAGTATGCTCCATTAGTGCCTCAGGTGTATCCCAAAGCCAATCAAGTTAATCCTAACCACCAAATCACACCCTTTGGCAACAAACACATTTTAAAACTATACCTATTCTCCAAATAAAAACATGAGCAACTTTATAATTTTGCCTAATCTGTTATAACTATACTATGTAAAAACAGAAACACAACAATCGCTTCCTAAAATCCTCCACAGTTCCACCATTTTTCAAAAGCAGAGTTCAGACTCTCTTCTGAGACTCAAGGCAAACTCAAATTGAGAACCTCTGTAAAAATTAAAAACATTACATAATCCTAACTGTACAATAGCACAGGGAAAATATTTCCATTGCAAAAGGGAGGAATAAGGGGACAGAAAAGAATCAGACCAAGTCAAGACTGAGCTCCACCAGGGCAAACACTATTCTCTGTAGCACCATATCTGGGCGTGTGATGGTAAAATGTGAATCACAGAAGGCTTGGGCAGCCCCTTACCTGTGAGTTGCCAGTTGAAACCCACACAGCCACTCTCTTGGGCTGGTTCTCATAATCAGCAGCCTTCTTTGGCAGACATTCCATGTTTTTTGCACCTTCAACTTGCTGTGGTCTCTAGTGCACCTTCAGCTTCATTCCTACAGATTCATATACTGCCCTTGTAGCTTGGTAGCATCCTCATGATGATTTTCCTGCCATGCACAATGAAGAGCTGTGGGCTCAAAGAGGCTTCTGAACCACATGGTCAGATCAGTTTACAGCATTGACCCTACTCTGTGCACCAGTTTTCTGCATTAGTCAACTTTTTTTTCCCCCATTCCTGACTGCAATATCTGATACCCACAACTTAGAGGAACAGAAGTTTAAGCATAATACCTGATTACCACAACTTAAAGGAAGAGGGGTTTAATGGACGCTCATTTTATGGGGATTCAGGCGATGATTTTGGCTGGTTCCGAGGCAAAAGTATAATGACTGGAAGGCATGATAGAGCAACAATTTTTAGTTTATAACAGCTGGCAACCAGAGCAGGGAAACAGTGGCAAGGTAGAAGAGGCAAGAGGCCAGACATAGGCTCTAGGCCGTGCCTCCTTGACTCACTGAGGTACACCCAGAAGTGAGCTCCCAATCCCTTAGGTAGATGCCAAAGCCAATCAACTTGACATTCTACCCTAATGTCCACAAGGCATGAGTAATTACACATTTAAAATTCTTAAATAATCTCTTCAATTACTAATTGTGAGTCCCCTAAGATCATGTCTTTTAACTCTTATAGGTGTACGGAGATATCGAGTATTGCAGCATTATTAAGAATAAAGTCACTGGAGAAAGTAAAGGTTTGGGCTACGTACGATATTTAAAACCATCACAAGCTGCCCAAGCAATAGAAAACTGTGATCGAAGTAAGAATGTTAAAGACTTTCTTTAAAATTCCAATTATTCTAAATAACTGAATCTAATACTGGTTTTTGCTAACCTATCTAGTAATTTAATCTTTACATTGGATTTTAAATATACATAATTCAAAGGTAAAAGATTTTTGGGGGTAATGATTAAGCATTCACAGAAGCACTGTTGTGAAGAGAATTCAGAATGACTACATTAAGACGGCAAGTGCAGTGCATACTTTAGTTACTTTCAGTAGGCTTTAGAAATGTATGTATTTCAGAATTTAAAGGTATTAAGGTATTTAAACTTGATTTACTTTTTTAGTTTTTTAAATACTTATGTCATATTTGTTCATTTTTTTAACCTAAACTCTTAATAGAATTAATTACACTAGAATTAATAAACATGTAGGGTAAGCATAGAATTTCTAAGGTTTCCTAACCTAGATATTTATAGAATTGATTTCAAGCTAAGAATCATAGTAATTGACTCTTTTGCTGTTACTAGTGTAAATAATAAAAGACTAAGCATTTTAAAGATGTCATAAAAAATATTCTTTGTCATCATACCACTAACTGCATTGAGTTTTAGAAACAAATTACTGTTTTTCAGTATTATAAAAATTTATGCTTATGAGAGAGAATTGTTAATAGAATTCATAGATACCCTGAAGGTCCACACCAAAATTTCTTTTTTCTTTTTTGGTACTGGGAATTGAACTTGGGACCTTGAGCTTGCCAGGCAGGCACTGTGCCAACTGAGGCATTTTCCCAGCTCCCAAAATTTCATTTTAGAGCCTCCTGAATTCCCCATTCAGCCAGCTTTCATTGAGTACCTATGCTATACTCATTAATATGCTAAATAGAGGAACACAAAATATGTGGCAATCCTGGCATTTATTGGTTTTGTATCTACATTAGGCAGCAAGACATAATAGGTGAAAAATACTGAATAATAGTACAGTTTTTAAATGTGCTTCAAAAATAAGAAATCTGTCTTATTTGTCGTACCATCACACCAAATACCTAGTATGGTGACAGGCCTCAGTAAAGACTTCTTGAGATCTCTTTGATAGTAACTTCTAGTGTTTATAGGAGACTCAGTAAGAATTTGCTCCGTGAAAGAAGTATTCAAAAGCATGTGGGACACTCTGTCAGTGCTGAGCAACAGGTGTTCCAAGTGAGCAGGGAAACACTTTCAGAGGAGACGAACAGTGAGAGCTGTGTTAGCCAAGGCACAGAGCCAGGAATGACCGTGTCTTGTTCTTCATGTTAGGGAGACAGTTGCATAACGTGCAGTATCCCTGCTGAGAAATTATAGAGCCACATCTGGGAGTTTACGCAGAGTTCCAGCCTAGTCCACATTGGGATTCTCTTGTAGTTTGTTTAAACTGATAAACGTTAGCTGGATGTGGTGGCACAGTCTTGTAATCACTGCACTCTGGGAGGCTGGGGCAGGAGGATCACAAGTTGAGCCCAGCCTGATTTAGGTACTTACCTAATTTAGCAACTTGCCAAGACCCTGTCTGCAAATAAATAAGGGCTGGGGCTATAGCTCAGTACCAAGGACCTGGGTTCAATCCTCAGTATTGCAAATAATAATAATAAAGCTTACAAGACAGTTGACCTAATCATAGTACTGAGCATAGATTTTCATGGTAGCAATTCAAATCAGCCAGTTTTATTTTGTTTGAAACCATAGTATATCATGAAAGCTGTGAAACCTTAAATACCATCCATGCATAAGCATTTTGTTTAAAGTTTCAGAGAGTCCTCCCCATCATTTGTATCTCATGTTTAGACTCCTAGTTAAGAACTCTCCATCCAGCAACAATGAGACCACTTACAGGACTGTTGTTTTTAGTTGAAGAGATTCTAAATTGAAAACAGGCAGAGAAGGTAGAGTAAAAGATAGCACATTCTAAGTGTATTTCAAAGAAAGAATCTTGGTGGCAAGTTAAATGTGAAGAAGCCAGACAGGATTTTGATGTATAGAAGCGTGGGTACGTGAATTATGTCATGTGCAGTTGAACTGCTTCCACGTCTACGTTGACCCATGAGATCCTGTTAGATTTATTTTTTGCCATTTTTCAGAAAGCAAAGAAGTAGGTCTGGTGGAAATGGCCATTGTATAATTTTGCTTTACATAATTAGATGATGAAGGTAAGTCAGGCACTAGCAACCATGTATATATTTACAGATATGTTAAATTTTCAATGAAACTTGAAATTCCTGAATTCTTTTTCAGGTTTTAGAGCAATCTTAGCTGAACCAAAAAATAAACCATCTGAATCCTCAGAACAAGATTATTATAGTAACATGAGACAGGAGGCTTTGGGACATGAACCTAGAGTAAATATGTTTCCATTTGGTAAGTAGACTGCTTTTACTTCAATAGTAGATCCCCTATCTGCATTCTAAGTGGAGTATTTTTTAACTATTTTATTATCATTAGTCTATAAATCTCATCTAGTGAATTAAAAACTTAAAGGTAGTTTCTTTCCTAAAAATTAGCTCCAGACTTTGTTTCTTATTCCTTAACATTTATTTTTAACTTATTTCCCATTAGTTTTCTTTGATTATTTGAGCATTATCTATATATTAAACTATGCCAGCACCACTTTTTGAATGAACTTTTCCTTTATGCAGCTAACCAAAAAGTACAGAAAATATATGCAGGTATCATACCTTTCAGTGTGAGTCCTAATATTTTATCTCAAAACTGTGGCGGTTTTCAAATTAAGGCTACAGAAAAGAATGACAAAAGTAGAAGCTAGAGGAAGGGGAGAGTGAGTGATGAAAGCAAGGTCTTTAGATGTTATTTGCCATAAAATTCTTGGCATGTTTTTCAATTTTACATACTGAGCTTCCTCCTAGCCAGTCAGACTTTCTGTGATGAAGTTGGGTGACAGGGAGAGTTGTGTGCTTTCTCCTCATTGTTCCCTTCTGGTGCTGGTGACCAAAAGCGTAATATAAAATGCAGCTTCTTTATTAACTGCAATGGGCTTTTACTTTCTAGTGCATAAAGTGTTATAAGACTTTTTGAATATCAAAACTTAAGATTTTCTTTTTTTTTTTTTTTAATATTGTTGGAGATCAACAGTCTGAATTCCCAAATTTTGACAAGAATGACAACAGAGGCCAGGAAGCTATCTCCAAACGCCTGTCAGTTGTATCCAGAGTTCCTTTCACTGAAGAGCAGCTTTTCAGCATTTTTGACATAGTACCAGGATTAGAGTACTGTGAAGTTCAACGAGATCCTTATTCAAATTATGGTAAAATATTGTCTGTGTTGTTTTTAAATTAAAACATTTTGTTAAGATGACTTTTCTTCAGTGTCTTTTTTTTTAATATCAGATACTGTTTGTGAGACAGGAATTGTATGTTTCATTTCTATTTTAGATTTTAAAATCTATTGCTATCTTAATGAACAAACCCCTAGGAACATATCTCCTTTGTACAAAGTTATTCATTTAAAAAATACTTTAACTGACAAAATAAAACATTCTTTGGTTCAAGTAGCACAAGGAAATACCTCATGATAGGATTTCTGTTTGTAATCTTTTGATTAATGCCAGGCATTTTTGCTTGTTTGTGGAAGAATTACAAATGAAGAGTGGCATGAAGACCCCTTAGTTGGCATATCTTCCCATTCAATATCTGTATTGAATGGATTCAATCAGGAACAAATTCAGTACCTGATTTAGTCCTGTTAGAGTGACGTGAGTGTGGAGGGGAAGTAGGGAAGTGAGTCTGGGTTGGGCTGGCAGCCCTGAGGTAGCTCAGTCCTTCACACGGACACCCCGACATGCCCACTGTTGCCCTGCCCAGCACTTAACTTCTCACACAGTTCTCCATCTGAACCTCCTTTGCTCTGTCTCTGACTTTAGACAAACCTTACCCAGTCATTCTCTGTTTAAAGCTCCTAGGCACACATGTTGTGTTTCCTGGCACATTTGCTATTACATGTATTTATAATACTGTTTTGTCCCCCATGCCATTCTACTGTCATTTATCTGCCATTTATGAAATATGTTGAAATGTATTTAGTGTACCTTTTATTTGATTAGATATGTCTGATGAGTATGTTCTTGGAACAGAGATGATCTGTTTCAGTTCATTTGAAATGGTCATTTGATTTCTATGTTTTAATTTCATTAAAATATTGGATGCTTGGATTTAGACAGTAACATAAAATTTTAGGTGTTTTCCCCAAGATAGGTTATATTTTAAATATTTCTAAAAACTCTTTTCTTGTGTCACAGGCTCCTGGGCTCTCCAGTATGAAATAGTTTCGCCCTTCAGTGTCAACTTTTTGAATTGAAATCTGTCCCCTTAGCTGAAATCTCCCCCAAGGAATGTGAACTAGGTGACTTTTGTTCCGAGACCTTCTGTTACTTACCTTTTGTTTCTTATACATACACTTTTCCTTTCTCCACTGCTGTACCTAGTTGAGTATGTATTTTTTTTTCCTATAACACTTCTCTATTCATTTCCTACCCAATATGGTAGGGAAAATTTTAAAATTTCAATGTAAGGGGCAAGGGGGTCTGGCTCAGGGGCACAGCACCTGCTTGGCAAGTATGAGGTCGTGAATTCAATCTCTAATACCAATAAATACATAATACAGATATTGAATTTTTAGAATAAAAATTTTAAAGATTTCTAATTTCAAAGTAAGTTTCAAAAAATAAAAATGTTGTCTGTAGGTATGCCAATATATAAAAGTTAAAATCATTACACAGAACATATGTTAAAACTCCATTCCCCTCCCCACAAAAAAGAAACTCCATTTTCCTACAGATAGAATATTCATATTTTTTTCCAAAATGTGACTTACGTTTGACTTTCTAGGGATGCCACTGAACCACATATATATATGACAAAACTTTATTATCTGAAACCGTTGATTACTAGTTTGTGAATCAGATTCTTTCACCTTTTAAATATGTTATAATCTGCTTTAATCTGTCTTTTTCACATCTGTGTATTCTCTATTTTAGGTCATGGAGTGGTTCAATATTTTAATGTAGCATCAGCTATTTATGCAAAATACAAGTTACATGGATTTCAGTACCCTCCTGGGAATCGAATAGGTATTTCCTTCATTGATGACGGGAGTAATGCAGCAGAGTAAGTAGCACTCCTGAATGTCTTAAGGACACGATTGTGATTAGAAAACAGTTGACCCACAGGGAAGGCACACAAAACAAGTTACTGTTAAAACTGAGCATTTCCACCTCTGTAAATTATCAGTTCTTGTCTCCAGTCTCCTTAGAAAAATGGCCACACAGATGGTAGCTGCACAACTTGCCTCAATGGTGTGGAATAACCCAAGCCAGCAGCAATTTCTGGTAAGTGAGTAGCAATTTAACCTTTATAGTGCAATCAAGAGCATAAATGTGACCTTTGTTTATTACCTACTAAGTAAGAAAATGTTCTGAGTTATATTGGAGGACCACCTAGGTGCCACAACATACATGTCTGTAGCTATGGCTGAAAATCCCTGAAATACAGTGCCTCTTTGTCTTACTTTGTACCTACCTCTTCAGCAGCAATTTGGAGGAAGTTCTGCATCGCAGTTGCCTCAAATCCAGACGGACGTTATACTTCCATCATGCAAAAAAAAAGCTGATCCAGAAACTCCTGTGAAAGAAAGACTTTTTATTGTGTTTAATCCTCATCCTTTACCACTAGATATATTAGAGGATATATTCTGGTAAGATTTTAACTTTACAGCATTATATTTTTGTAGTATTATTTATTTAAACTAACAATTTTAATTTTCTCACAATCTTGAAACTTATTCTATCTAGTACCTACCAGGTAGAAATGATTTGTTCTTTGATGTTTAAAATTCCCTATTTGAATCCTGTTTTTCAATTTAGGATAATTTTCTTTCTTTCTTTGCCAACTCAAGTCTACATAGCATTTCCTGTTATTTTGTTTTGAAGAAGTAAATTATGTAGAATTGCTTTGAAAAGCTGGATGTATGAAATAAGCAAATATTTTGACTCTTCATGAAAGATACATCAACACAGACCTGTTTGTCCACTAGAATGTTTTTCATATATCCTGTCCTTCATATTAGTAGTTCAGTTGGCCATTATTTATTAATTATCTTCTATTTTGTCTGTACTCTGTTGGATCCAAAATTATTCTATAACCATATTGAGTAAACAACTACTTGATAGGGAAAAATATATAATACATATAAATACAAGTTTGTGTTTTCCGTATCTCCTACCTTAGCTTTTTCCATTTTGGTCATTTTTCTATTTCCATTACAAGACTATTAGTGAATTAAGAAGATAGATAGGAAGCTTCTGCACAAAACATCGAGCACATGGCTCAGGTATTTTGACTTTTATGTAACTGATTCATTTATTTATTTTTTCCTGAATTGCTTCTCTATGCCAAGCAGGCACGGTAAGTTCTTGAGGTATTATGTAAATAATACATGATATTCTGTTAATAAGATAGCATGATCCTTGTCTCTTAGATCTGCTCTCATGTAGGAAAGAGACAAATAGGAAATTACAACCTACTGATGAGATTGGCAGTGTGATAAGGAATGTATGAAGGACACGGGAGGGGCTCCTACTGTAGGAACACTGAGGAGGCTTCTTGAAAGAAGGAAGAGGTACAAGGAGACATGCAGGGTGTAAATTGTTTGGGCACAGGAGGAAGCTCTGGGTGTCAGAGGTTTTTTTCTGTCCAAGAGAACATAAAAGGAAGCCATTAGAACACAGACTGAGAGAGATTATGAGGGGATGGGAAGGTGCAGAGGCCAAGGGCCAGGCCTGAGGGCTGTGTTAGGAGTTTGTCCTTACCTTGGAGGCAGTGGGGAGCTGCTTTTAGGGCATGTTTAGGGAGGAAATGATCATGTTTTGCTTCAGAAAGACCCTGCAGGAGATAGGGTAGAGAATGAGTGCAAAGGAACGAGCCTGGTGTCCAGAAGCCTAGTGAAGAGCATGGAGTGACCTAGGGCACAGGTGATTCTGATCCGAATGAGGACAAAGACCTGAGTGAGGATGAAGGAAATCAGCTGTGAGATGTTGAAGGAGTAAGACTGGCCTGAAATGGCTGTGTAGGAAGCAAGTGGAAAATGAGAGGAGAATGAATTCCACATTTGAGAACTGAAGCAGCTATATTTATGTGTTTCGATTGATTTTTCCTTTTTTCTTTTTACTTTGTTTCAGTCGTTTTGGTAACCTGATCGAAGTTTACCTTGTGTCTGGAAAAAATGTGGGATATGCCAAGTTTGCAGATAGAATGAGCGCCAACGATGCCATTTCAACTTTGCATGGGAAGATTCTGAATGGGGTGAGACTCAAAGTTATGCTGGCAGATTCCCCAAGAGAGGAGTCTAATAAAAGGCAAAGAACTTACTGATTCTCAGGTAAGCACTTCTCAATCTGAATTTTAAACATGCTGGTGAAACAGTAGAGGGAGAGGAATATACTGCATATATAGAGTATTTTAGTTGTGAGCTTTTCAGAAAGCACTAGTTAAAAACACTTTAGCTTAAAGCACTACTGGTAAAGCCAAAATATTCAAAGCATATGTTTAAAATGTAAAGCATTTAAACTTAAAAATATTATGAATTATTATAAATATTTTAGATAGAAATAACATCCTACTGTGTTTATACTAAGTAAACTTTAAAACTGAAGTATTTGTAAAGATTTTTAATGTGACAGACTGGTGTTTTGAGTAATGAATTAAAATAATGTTTAAAAATTTTGAGAATACTTTTACTTCTAATAAAATGACCAAAAAGCAGTATCAAATGTGTTTTCTTTAGTCTTTTTAACCTAAATATTGATCTTTTTCTGGATTTATGTTTATGAATTTGTGCATTAAAAGTACACATTCAGAAAATATTCTTGCGTGTATATATTTTTTAAAAAATCTAACCGTTTACCAGAGATTCTTGTTTATTATAGATGCTGACATTTACAGCCATATTATTATCTTTTCCTATTTGTTTTCCAAAGTCAACTTAGCTTCTTTTTCTAAGACACATTGTATTTCTGTGATTTAGGATAACACTCTTTAAAGTTAGATTTTGTTTTTTTAATTCTGTAAATGAATCCTGAGTTTCAGGGAAAGCTGGATTTCCTAATTTGCCGACACCTAGCTTCCTATGTCTACTGCAATTCCTATGAATCCAGTTTGAAGTCCCTAGCTTAAAACTATTTCTTTTTTCAATTAAGGGGTCTTTCTGATTATGTGAGCTAGCAGGTATCAGGATGAATCATCTCAGGCCAACTCATGAGGACCCTCCTCTCATATAGCAAACTGGCTAATTAGTTCCTCTTAAAAAGAAGCATTTGGGAATACAAAATGCCCACTTGGTACCCATTATGAATTATTTCATCACAAAATCCATTCTTGTTTTACCATACAATGTTAGCAGTTTAATCCCAGAAATACTAAATTTCCAGTAAAATGAATTAGCATTTTTCTATTTAAAATGTTAAAAACTGAATTCTGTTTAGATATACTATCCTCTAAACTACCTTGCAAAAGTTGTTTATTTCTGTCTGTGAATATTTTAATGTTTAAACATTCTTTTGTTCAAAAGAATTTTTGCCTTGAAAAAGATTGTCAACATTGACTTCCTGCTATAAAAAAGTGTGTAAATTACTTTCATGGTTGAGCTTTTCATAATAATTACATTTAATATTGGACTTAAAATCAGATCTGGATTGAAATTACAGCTCCAGTAGCTCTTATGATTAGGCAGCTCTCTTTACCTTTCCAATTGAGGTGCTTTACAGAGTTATTGAGATACAGACAACAAAATTTCATGTAAAATTTAAAAAATAAAAATTTTTTAAATGCTTTAAAAATATGAGCTAAAACCCTTGCATTTATAACTTCAGTGAAACCTTTGAGATAGTACCTCATCCAAAATAATGACATTCAGATGATCAGAAAGCATTAAGTTTAATGGTATGAGACTACTTTTAAAGGCAGATGATATTGTGAAAATTAACCTTTATAATACAGTCTCTTTCCCCCTTGAAAGTGGTGTACATTCATGAAATTCCCTACATTCATGGAATCACATGTTCACCAGAATGATTGATCATGTAGATATAAATCTACCATTTTTTTCTTTTATCCTTATTCAGGGCAAAGGCAAAGTAGGATCAGATTGGTTGAAATGGTTATTTGGGCCGGATGTAATTAGTTCTAATTTTAATGGCTTCTAATTGTATCATGGCTTGTTTATTTATTTTTGCTGTGCATCTTTTATTTACCAAGGGCCCCCTTCATAATGAGAGTGTGTTCTTTTTTTGGTGTGTTAAATAAACATACAGCATACCAATACTTCCAGCTACTTGGGGCTGAACTGGAGGTTCACTTAAGCCTGAGAGTACAGGCCAGCCTGGGTGATGTAGTGAGAACCCTGTCTTTAAATAATAAGCAAACTTATTTGAAGGTTTATGATAGACTTGATATGATAGACTTTCCCAAATTTGACATGACTTTGGTAACTGAAGCTTTTATGTGGAGGAGATGTACTTGTTCCTTTAATTCGAAGAGGACCCAAACAGCTTGCTTTTCTTGTTTCTAAGGAATAAACCTAAGATCTAGAGAGCCATATACAGGAAATAGAAGAAGAAAGTGATTGAAGAATATAATGCTGAAAGTAGTTGAATTTCACTTTGTGATGGACCCTTTGTGCATAATATATTTCCCTTACTAGCCAAAGAAAATTGTTTTAGAGCATCAGATTTTTTATTTACAGCATTTTCCTCTAGAAGTTCAGTACAGTACCTGCTTGCACCATTCTTCCAAGTTTGGTTTTACTGTTTTGGAAGCAGCTATGATTAAACAGACCATGTTAGTTTTATTGAAATGAAAGAATTCCTAACATTTCAGGAATACCATATACAACAGCTGTTTTAGGTGATGATTTTCATACTTGTGTTGTGTTCTTTCTACAGAAGAAAGACTAAATAATGACATAAGCCTCAGCTGACTGACTGAAAATGTGACTGGACGCACTCCCTGTGGACAGCTGACAGCTTTTTTTTTCATATACCTGATAGTCTGCACAGCATTGTTTTATTGGGAAATCAGGGGTGGCTGACATGTATTATAAAATCCGTATCTTAATGCTAAAACTAATACCATAGTTGTTTCTTAGAATAATATGTTGTTAAGTGTGGAAGAAATGAAGTCTCTTAAAGAAAAAAAAAAAACTATGTTGTTATGTATAGCAGAAATAAAGTTTTCTTTGCTTAAATAAATGATGACTTTGGTCAGTCCTCATAATTGGTCTAAAGCCTGATTCCCTACAGTTTTCACCTGCTTGCTAGTCTTCACCTTTTTCATGGACGGCACTGGAGTTAAATCTCATTCTGTCACATGGTAGCTACTGTGTATGTTCCTGCTCTCCCAAGTTTTCTGTTTGAATTAGGTGATCCTTGGCTGCAGACGAGGCCAGGCTTCCACTCCAGCAGGGAGATGTGTCAGCAGGGTGCCTAAATTTCCTTCTTTGAGTTCTTCATGCAAATTTGAAAGAGACCTATGTAATACCTCTTGATTATGAAACACTTATTTACTGTTTCAGTAGACGCAACCTTCTGTTATTTTCTTTCCCGGTGGTGTGTAAATGAACACTGCTTATTTCAGCTTGTGTGTGTGCTTCTTTCTAAACCTCTCATTTGTCCTTAGTCCCACTTTATTCTCTTACGGTTGATCTCTAAAACCTTATTTTTAAAAGAATGTTGTATTTTTCTTAAAATGAGGAAATTGTAGAACACAAAGAACAATGTTTTACAAACTAGTGCTCACTTTTCAGTAAAGTCATATTTACCTCTCAGATGCACTTGGATGTGAAAAACATTATTTAGTTAAAATTTCAAATGTAGTAGAATTCTATTGCATATTTCTTTTTAAAACTTAAATATGAGCTAGGCATGGCAGTATATGCATATAATCTTAGCACTCTGGGAGGCAGAAGTAGCAAGATCATGAGTTCAAGTACAACATGGATTATCTCAAAACAAAAATCAAAAACTGGGCATATAGCTCAATATGAATACCCTAGGTTCAATCACAGTGCTACAAAAAATAAAGAATTTAAAAAGTAAACAGTATGACTCAATAAGCATCTTTCAATTTGTGGTAAAATAATAATTGACATTTAAAGCCTAATCAAATCTTGCACAACTGTGTTCTTTAAAATACCAAAAAGAAATTTTCATGATTAATTACAAAATGGTATTATGTGTTCATCTTACCCTAGATTTAAAAAAAAAAGTGAATAAAAATGCCAAGGAAATTACTACTGTAAAATTTTGACTTTCCCTAAATTTTGCTTTACAGTATGTTAATTGGATCCTACTCAGTATTAATCCATAAAAAAGTAGAAATAAACAATTTTTACCATTGGGTAGTGTTAAGTATTGGCATTCAAAAACAGTGAAGTGCAGCATTCCACCATTATTTAAGGCACTGAGCCTGAATAATTGGCTTTTATGTCTTAAGCTGTAATTCTTAACCTTTGGTGTCCTTAGAAATAGCTTGAGTGTTTGAAATACAGGTATAATGATTCTGCAGGTTTAGAGTAGGGTTTTCAACAAGCTTCCTATTGGTGATTAGCATTTAGTTTGCAATATATTGGACTAAACAGATTCCAGATGTTGGACTTGAGGTTGGACTGTTACAAAAGTGAGACTGTGAGAAATGTTTCCAGGTATTTTCACATTGAATGTTTTTTTTATAATTAACTGCTTTGTCTTCCATTTAATACCCATAAATGTAAATTGCATTAAAAAATTGAAAAACACAAGCCATTTCAAAATAGTGGGCTTTTTGATGTTAGCATATTTTTATATTTTTAAAGAATGATAATTATTTGCTTTATGTCATTTAAGCTCCTACCTAATTGTAATTTTTTTAGTTTTGAGTGAATTATGTAAATAAATTATCTTCAAAATTGGAGCTCTAAAGAATATAGTTACTCTTTTTAAATGACAAATATGAGAGAGGTACAGTTACCAATAACACAAAAGCCTAAATAAAATAATCAAAAGGGTACAGAAATATATCTAAATGTATGTGATTGTTCTATAGTCATAAATGAATAATTTTATAAAATGCTTTTTGTGTATCCCCAAAATTGTTAATTTATAGGTGCATTTTGATTTTCAATAAATTAATAAATACATAATACTAAAAATGAAGGAAGAACAAATGAGATAATTAAATAGTTTTTTTCTCCTTGATATAGACACATACTGGTATAGTTTCCTCTCCTGTATGAATGTTAAGGTCTCAACCCTGCCAAAGATTGAAATTTTTGAATTTTGCATGAAGTTTATATATGTTACCTAGAAACAACCAATGAACAAGAATTTGAAAAGAAAAATTATTTTGTTCCATAACTATAGGTGTTACAGAAATAGAACACTAGACATTTAAGGATTAAAGTCTTAACATTTATTTTTCTGTTAAATTCAAGTAAAGAGGGAAAACATAAAGGTCATCCATATTACATATGGAGCTCCATTTTAATACATGAATTCTAATAAATGGATTGCATTATTTCCTTTTCTAGAAACAGTAACTCAAGAGGTCATGGATCCTGGGAATGGAAGGTATGGTATGGCTAGAAAGTCACATGAAATAGTTAAAATATGAAATTGCAGTTTATGTATTACAATCATTACACTTTGATCATGACACATTGAGCTACATTTTCTCCTAAGAGTGAGTGTCACTCTGCTTTGAGAAATGTACCTGATTCTGTTAAAAACCATTTGAATACTTACCATAAAACAAAAAGGAAGAGCTAGGAATATAGTTAAGCAGCACAAGTGCTTTCCTAGCAAGAGCAAGATCTTTAGTTCAGTTCCCACTAACAACAACAACAAAAAAAAATTGTATTACTATCATATGTGAATTGAAGCCAGTACGTGAGTATCAAGGTCCCTAAGAGTACAAGCAGTCTTTCCGGCTTCTTTGTCCTGAGAACTTTGAATTTACTGCAAGGAAGTCTCTATACTCTTCTACTCTAAAGCTAATGGACCGCCTAGAATTTCCTCAGGGAAATTTTCTGACCACCTGTAGATGTTATTTTGCACCAGATATTCGAGTTGACAGCAAAAGAGCTGAAATCACTCCTTGGAGTCTGCCTGTTCCCCTGATGCTGGCCAAGGTAAATCTGAACTCACTGAGAAGTGGGTAAATAGAAAAGATGTTTGAAGCAGTATGTCACAAGGGAGAGTGGCTTCTCTTTTTGGCAAAGAATAAGAGAAACATTATTTTACCTTGACAGTACTAGTTTAAAAATCTTTTAAACACGATCAAGGCTTAATTAGTTATTGGAGAAATGCAAATTAAACTGCAGTAAGATCTTCATAGTAGTAAAACAAAAATTAAAATACAGAACTAGTGAGAGAATGTGGAGCAATAGGAACTGCTGGTGGGAGGGTAAATGGACTTTGGAAAATGTTTGACAGTGTCTTAAAGTGGAACATACATATAACTCTCAACTCCGCAGTTCCACTTCTAAGCATATATCCAACAGAAATGTGCATGTGTATTTATCAAAAGACACACAGAGTAGTTTTAGCATTATTCATGCTATTTTCATATTGAGAACAGCTCCACTGTCCGTGAACAGAATGGGTATTTGGACAGGGTTCTCTAGCAAAAAGGTAAGCAAAGTTTTCTTTGGGTTTGAAGGAATCTTAAAAACATCCTGAACCAAAGAAACCAGGCAACAAAAAGAAATGTGCTATCTGACTTCCTCTTAAGTAAGAATTCAGAAGCACCTTCGGGAAGATTGAAACAGGGAAGTTATTCACAAGGAGAGGAGGTTAGGCTGTGTTAGAAATCTTGTGTTTCTTGACCAGAATGATGATGATCTTGTAATAATTTTTGAACTGTACTCTATGGCTCATGCATTTCAAATATTTATCTGACACCACAGTTAAATTTTTGTTTCTTAATGAACAAAACTAAATTAGCAAGATGCTGGTGGAACAGGTGATTCTGCCACAAGTGAGAAGAGCAATGTCCTAAAGCTTTTAGGAGAAAGGGCCTTTATACTGCCCAGGCATAGATGGCAAGGGATGTGGGCAGACACCTGTCGTGCTCCCCACATAGCACAACAGGCTTAGCCATGACAAGAAGGCAGGAAAGAAAGATACTAAGTTACAGTTTGTGTCAGAAGGAACACACAGGCATGACACTGAAATTAATCCACGATAAACAGAGAATATTAAACTGCTTTTTTGGAATCCAGTGGGTTCTCATGAGCCCACAAAGGAATTCTCCTTCATCACTGTTGTGCTTAATAAGCTTTCCTAGGAGAGATTCTGCAGCTTGACAATAAACAAAAGGCTCCAGAGCAAACAGTAAGCTTAATGAAACACCCTGGGTTGGATGCAGGCTGTAACCCTCACCCCCAGCTACTCAGCTGCTTTGTAATGGAGAAGAGAGGGAAGGGACATTGGTGAGGCAACCACAATGTTTATATCTGCTTCTTGGTAGCTAAATTTATTGAGCCCCTGTCCTTTCTTTATCAGGCACTGGCTAGTTTCTTTGCATACCTCTCAAAACCCTCCAAGGTAAGTACCACTTTTTTTATTTTAGTGATGCTAGGGATCAAACCCACGGTCTCACATATTCTAGGCAAGTGGTATAAATCTGGGCTTCACCTAGCCTAGTAGTAATGTTTTATAAATAAGCAGAAAAAGTAGAAATGAAGAAATGTTTTCCCCAGGGTCACAGTCACCCAATGTGGGACAGTACTAAGTATCAATGGCTATGAGGAAGAATATGGAAACACCACATACAGCAGGGTGGTTCACTAGTTTTGGGGGGAAGGTATTACTTTGTTCTTGACAACTAGGGCACTTGACAGAGCCAGCACTGCAGAGAGGCGACCAAACATTTCAGTGCTGGGTAAAAGAAAATGTCCCAGCAGTAAGTGCACTGGTGGGAACTCCCCATCAGCCTCTTTCTGCAACCAGCTGACCACTGACGTGTCCCTAAAGAGTGCACTCTCAACCTACGTAGTGGAGAAACATTACTTCAGGCCTGGTACTGAGAGTGCTTCCAGAGATTCATCCAAGCTTCTCATCTGGAAGCTGCCTTTCCAGAGGTTAGCAAGAGAGACTCTAGAATTTCAAAACTGACTTGAGGTTTCATAGTGCAGCCTTTGGGACTTCAGGAGGCGAGGGAACCCTCATGGCTCACCTGAAGATACTAATCTGCGTGCCACTCATGCCAAGAGAGTCACCTTCATATCCAGAGACGTCCAGTTGACTCACTAGATACTGGCAGAGAGAGCTCAACCAAAGGCAATTATTGTGGTGTTTTGAGTGTAGTAAATTCTGTAAAATGCTTTGGTTTAATTTTGGTTACTTTTTTTAAGAAATTGTTTTTAAAATGTTGCATTTGTACATAAGCCACTCCATCTTTAACTCAGGGTGAATGGGAAAAGTGAGTGCTCACAGACCTCAGTGAAAAGAGCACTTGCTCAGAGTGACATGGTGCTAACATGCGGAAGGACGGCTGAGAGCTCTTGCTTTGCTTGCTGCCTGTTTCTGTATGTTAGTGACTGACTGGGTAGCTGTTAAGGTACTAGAATTGATAAATGTGTGCAGTGTCCTTTTACAATAAAACTGCTTATGACTTGATCCGATTCTGTTTAACAATTGTGTTTAACGATTGGGACTACGTCTCACCATACGTCACTGTGTTGGAATATGGGCTGTTTGAAGAGTGAACCTGCAAGTCTCAACTGCAGTGTAACTTTCCTAAGAAAGAGAAATCCTAGCAGCTGTAGAATACACTATGTACATTTATAATAACTTTTGTATATTGTGTCAACATTTTTAAATTATATGTTTTACATTCACTGGTGGAAAAAAAACAAAAACAAAAGAACACCACACACATACAACCCAACTGAATCTTGTGCAGCAACAAAACCTTCCAAAACTCAGATAGCATGGGAATAATGGTTACTACTTAGTGAAAGCAAGCAGGTTATCAAATCAAATATTGATTTAAAATTCATTTAAGCTAGAGTGAGTTTGAAAAAGGCCATATGTGTGTTTTTCAAACTCAAGTCTTGCTCACTAGGCTGATACTTAGTTATTTTAAAGAGAATCAAAACAAAGCAGGATAAAGCTAATCAGAACAGAACAATGAAAGTGATACAAGACTTCAAAATGACTTACTGACTTCACTTAAATTCACTTTAATTCAGTTTTCTTTAAGAACAGTGTTAAAATTTTTATCCTTTAAATAAAGTGAGTGCTGGAAAGATGATTTTGTTCCATTTTGTGACCTCATGAAGGTGAAGTGAAAAGAAAAGGTGAGAAAAGGATAACTGAGTAGAAATAAAAGCAAAAGACCACGGCAGGATGGATGACTCAGTGCATTTGGGGTCAGAGCATTGCTTTCTATTTTTAGTCTTGTTTTTACAAGTTTACTGAACAAAATATTGAGCCATGTACAGTGTGCCAAATACACGATAATAATAAGTTAAACAACTTCCTAATTTTTATGCAGCCTAATATAGCATACTCAATAGTGTGTTGGAGAGAGCAGTCAGCTTCCACTTGAGTAAGGCGGGCTGGCTTCTCCCATGCTTGTCAATTTTAAAGGATTCACCAAAATGAAAGAAACCACTTTTGCTATCATCCTTAATTTTCCCACACCTAGTTCTCTTTATGTAAGATTCAGTAATTGTATTCTCAAAATAAGACACATATGTAAACATCATATTGTCTCAGTGTGAAAAGCTGAAAGGAACAACATACATATATGTATATTAAAAATAGTTCAGATAGCTATACTACTGAATTCTCTTGAGTTCACTGGAGAGAGATTTATGCCAGTATTGGATGTCTTGTGCTCTGGGTGAATGATTTGGGGATGACAGTGTGCAGTGTATGTAACATTGTTACCCCTGATGGACATGTTTTAAAATTTTAGGGTTTTTTTTCTTTTTCTCTTTGAAATCAAATGAATTTGAAAAAAAATTATATTTTCAATACTAGGGGTTAACCTCAATACTTCATGCATATTATTCAAGCAAGCACCATACCACCAAACTATCGTTAGCCATTTTTAGATTTTATTTCGAGACAGGGTCTTGCTGAGTTGCCCAGGCTGGACTTAAAGTTGGAAAACTCCTGCTCACACTCCCAAGTAGCTGGGACTACAGGCATATACTACCATGCCCAGTAAAATTCAGGAACTTTGACAAATGCATAATTCATATAACTGACTGTTGGAGACTATTTCATAGGTCTCTTCAAAGATGTTTAATAGTGCACAGTCTAGAAAGACAGTGTCTCACTCTACAGCAAAAGGTAGGTTTACTGTTTAGTATAATAAAGATAATTTCTCCTTCGAGGACAAAGGGCACACAGATTTACTGCCTTTTACAACAGACTGAGGTCCCTATGCCAGGCTTAATGGCACGTTCCTGTAATTTGAGCACTCTGGAGAGTGAGAGGTCCAGTATAGTCATGGAACTCAGTGAAGCCCTGGCTCAAATTCCAAAATAAAAGGGCTAAGGATGTAGTTAAATGCAAAGTATTGCCCACACACACCTATGTTCCTTAGGCTTGGTGTTCCTCAATTCTGACACAAACTTGCTACATACACAGCATTAACTTTGCATCCCCTTATCACTCCTAAAACGTTCCGTGCATGAAACTCACATTGCGTTTTGTGCTGTGGATAATAAAATCCTTTGAGTTTTGTGCCTTTTGCCAGTTACCAAGTAGGGCTCAAAACAGAAACCTTATCAGGGTAGGCTTAGCATGGTCGCCTGCAGAGTCAAGGATAGAAGAATGAGAGAGCCATGTGCTTGCTGGAGTTCAGGAGAATTCAGTCAAAAGTCAAAGGCCTGAAGATCATTGAAGAACCCTATGTGAGTCCACACTAGGAAACTGAAGGGTGTGTGCTGGAAGTCTGTGGATGGATGCCCAAAAGTGATGACAAAGAATGGAGCTTCTCCAAAGAAGCTGCAGTGAAATGTCCTTTCCCTTTTTATTCCATCCAGACTGCAAACCTCTTAATTGGTACCAACCACACCCAGGGTATCTCTTGCATTTTAAGTAAGCCAATCATCCAGGCACACTCAGACCTGTGCTAAACCAATCAGCCAAGTGTTTCTTATTTAAGTGAACAACAAGGTAGATTATCACAGCCAGAATCCATAACTCAGGGGTAGAATACCTTGTTATTTTGCTGTCTTGCGTGTTGGGTAAAATCTAAGCTCTTTCCTAGGTCTTGACAAGCACATCTTTTAAGGAAATAGATCCTTTCCAATGGGGCAGCCTCTTCCCTCATGCCTGTGCACCCTTTTCTGAATATCACATATATGGAATTATGCCTTATATAATCTTGTGTTTATCTGTTTTTACTTGTCCCATCTTTGAGAGTCATTCATTCTGTGTATCAGTGATTCATTCCTTCTTATGGCTGAGTAGTCCATTTTAAGAGTGATTAGTTTCCATTTTTCTTTCGATGGATATTTCTAATTTGAGGAATAAAGGAGACACAAACATAGGTTTAGTATCACATGTAAGACACTGGGAATTAATCATTGTAGAAACTAGATTCTGCTACATTCTTCTACAGAGGGTTTCTTTTCATTCTAGCAGAAACTTGTCTGAACCCACATTTCTGACTGTCTCTTTTGCTATATGCAATGTAAGTAGGCCTGGTTGTTACCTTTTCCCCCCCTCATTCTGGGAAGAGAACAGGTTGAAGGAAGCTCTGTCACTTAGCTACATCCCAAGTCGTTTTTACTTTTTATTTTGAGACAGGGTCTCAGGCAATGTTTGAACCTGGAATCCTGCCTTAGTCTTCCTTAGTGGTTTTTTTTTTCATTAATTCCAGTCACTCTTTTTTCTTTGCATCATCTAGCAGCTGTTGGATTGATTTTTCATGGTCCCTTGCTATTTTCAAGAAGTCTTTCACTTGATGATCAATAACTGCAAACCTGTCTTCTAGATCTGATATTATATCCCCACTTTGGTTGATTTGCTGCATATACTTTCAGTAGAATTTTTAATCTTCTGGATATCTGATGGGATATGTTTAATGGATCCCATTTTGTTCCTATTTGGGCACTCCATCCTATTTGGTTTCCATCATTTTCCTAAGTGTTTTTTTTTTTTAATTTGTGTCTTCTCTAAATTCACTAGTCATTCCTTTCATTATGGTCATCATTTCTGAAGTCATCTGAGAAATTATTTTGGTTTTGCTTCTAGACCCTCATTTATCTGCCTTGTTACTTTCAATGTTACCACTTCAGAGAGGCCAGGTGGATGGCTTTTTAGTTGTTTCATCTCATTGCTCCCTAGGTTTGCCTTTTGCAAACTGGAAATCTGGGGCTGCATCTTGCTTCTGTGTCTTATTTTCTATTTTGTTTTTATTTATTTATTTATTTATTTATTTATTTATTTATTTATTTTGCATTTGTGCTTGTCAATTGCTTATGGTAAGTAGCTTTGTTACTAGATTTCAGACCTCCTTAGGAAATGACTACTTCTCAGGGATATTTTCCAGGTGTAGCTGTCTTTTGGGTTTTGTGTATATTGCAAGAGCTTATCTCTCCAGTTTATTGTGAATGAGTAATTGTTGCTTATATATCCTAGCCCCTGGTTCTTTGGCACTGGCCTATAGTACTGTTCATGACCTTCAGGCAATCTCAGTCTTGGCATACACGGATGAAGAGCTGATCAGGACAATCATATCACCTTGGCTAAAATAGCACAATCAATAATAATAGCATCAAGTACAGTTTAGAAAATAACGAACTGTGGTAATTGTTAATTTGCCACCTTAAACCATGGTTACAAGGTTTACAGTTATATAACAAAACCTAAAACAAATCAGGAAATTATACAGTAAATACTCCCTTAATAGAGCAAGTTTACCCTCAAAGGAGAAAATTAATAGAAATGAGAGGGGTGGGAAACAAAGAAACAAGAGAAAGACATTAGGAACAAGGCTGAAAGATAAAGGAAGATTATCCAAGATTTAGGAAACTGGTCAAGAAGATAGGAGGGATTAAAAGAAAAGACAAAAACAAGAACAACAAAACCAAAACTAAAAATAGCCTTCCTATTCATGAAACAACAAAATCAAATACACAAAAGGAAAGAAAAGTGAAGAGAAAAGTGATATTTCTCTGTAACTTCAGATCTGTGGTTATCTTCTGGCCTTTATAGTTTTGTGGTAATGTGCAATTAAATGTGTGTCTCTGCTGTCTCTGCTGATAGGTGAAAGTGATAGACAGAGCCAGATCCATTCTGAATAAGCCCAGCAAGTCTGCAATAGGATAAGGGAGATTGCTGGATAATCTCAGCAAGCCTACAGTAGGACTAGGGTGGGGTGTTGATTCTGGTGCTTTCAACATTATGGAAATTCAGTCTGGTCCTAGCCTCTGGTTATGGGGTTGGGGCTTGAGTTGTTCAGCCTACAACACTCTGTATCTCCCTGGCTTTCCTGTGGCTCCCTGATCCTGAATGTCTCCTACAGTTATGCCTCACCTAGTTTCTGGGATCCTTGACAAGGAGCCAACCCACAGCTGCTCTAAATCCTGGGTTTAGTTGGCTCCTCCCCAAAATGGAGTCTGGCCAAGCTCCCTCTCCAGAAGATGCTCAAACTGGAGTCCCTCATCAGCTATTGCAATTCATAGCACCCCCTGCTCCTTTCTACTGGTGTGTTTCTTCATGGAGGCCTCTGGAGTCACCTACCTTCACTGTGTCTCTATAGACTCAAGCCTGTTCTCTCACACTGTGAGCCAGGAGTTAAGCAGAAAATGCAGTTTGCCACCTCCTTTTTCTGCATTGAGGTCTGTTTCTTCACTTTCCTTGTAGGCTCCAATTCTACCTTCAGATCTTTCCTGGGTTCCCAGGGATCTACTTATTTTCTCCCCCAGGTTATTATTTTCCTGTGTCTGGATTTTGAATCTCAGAGAGGCTGACCCACTGCTGCCATCTTCCCAGAAGTCTAATGTGATTTTTTTAAATCATCAGGTTAACACTTTTCTGTGGATCAGAAATAAATTTATTTAGATCTCTTTTTTTAAATATAAAATTTTAATCCCTGGTTGAGACCCTAGGTTTTCAGTCATAAAATAGTAATAATGATTAATGTACATTAACTTATAGAAAAGATGCATAGGAAAGACATCTTCTAGTGTCTCACAGAGTATCTACAATGAAACAAAAGAATAAGCTCAGATATATTTAATGCTCCTTTTCCGCTATGAATCTTTTTAATTTCAGAAATTATATTAAGAATTGTGTATCTTCCTGATAATAAACAGCATAAGTATTTATACATTTGTATTTAAAAATAAGTTGTAGTACTTATTAGAATGTAATGTTTTAGGTACAGCAAAGCAAGCAATAAAAACAAGGCATTAAGAAATGATTGATTTAGATTTTTATTTCTGAAGCTATAAATTCCTCAGAGAGCTGTGACTTTCAGAGGTTATTCATCTTGGCCTGACCAAAACCTAAAACATTACCTGGCAGATGAAGGCCCTTGATAATTGTGTTTTATGAAAGGAAGAAAGAACAGTACAAAAAAGGAAAGAAAAATTGAAGAGGACAAAGGTGAGGAAGGAGAGGAAGAAAGAAAAGAAGGAGAAAAGATAAGAGTTTAAACTTAATATTTTTTACTTTTAGTGTGGATCACATGTCACTGAACAAAGTAGAGCATCAGAGTCCAAGTGGAAGGGGAAGTCTAAACCAGAATGCCAGAATCCACTATAATTCTGTTTCTGGGACCTTCTGTGCTCTGACTCTTTACTTAATAATGTAAGTAACTCAAGACAGGACAATAAAAATAATCTTGATCTTTCTTCAGAATGATTCTTTCACACATTATGGGATCATTTACCAATATTCAAAGCTAGAAAGATAAGAGAATAGGAGCAGGGTTCTATTGCCAAGTCCTCTCCTCTTTTTCCTCTACATCTAATAATTTTATTTTTATTATTTTACCTTCAGGGCATGTTAAGGAGATTGATCCCGGGGCGTGCGCAGCTACATGCCCAGCTGTTTTTATTTTAGCATTTTGATATAGAGTCTCACTGAGTTGCCCAGACTACTGTCAATCTTGCAGTCCTCCTGCCTCAGTTTCCAGAGTAGCTGAGATTACGGACATGTGATACCACCTCTGGATTATTTTACTTTTATTGTGCTATGAACACTTAGTATGTGATCCAGATGTTTGTTTGTTTGCTGTGCTGGGGATTGAACTGCAGGCCTCACACTTACTGGGCAAGAGCTCTACCACTGAACTACACCCCCAGTCTAAGTTCTCCATTTGTAGCAAAAGCTGAAGTGCACTATCTAGTACTGTAAACTCTAGGCATATTGTAATACAGCAGACATTGATAGACGCACTAAAAAGTTTCATCTCACATAACTGAAAGATGATACCTCTGAATAGCAACTCCTCATTTTTCCTGCTCCCAGGTCCTGCCACCTGACAACCACCATTCTATTTTCTTACTCCTAGAGTAGGGATTGAAGTCAGGGCTTTTATCATGAGCCATGTCCCAAGCCCTTTTTTGTTTTTTATTTTAAGAAAGGATCTCACTAAGTCATCTAGATTGCCAAAGGTGGACTTGACTACCACCCAGTGCTGGGAGTACAAGTAGATGCCACCGTACCTGACCAATTTGATATTTTGAGTCTATGACTTTTACTGTTTTACATACCTCACATTTAGCATTCTTTATGTAACAGTATGTACAGAACCCAATAATACACAAGTGATAGGTTGATTTTCTGTCCCTTTCTTAGTTCATTACATAGACAATTTTATGCAGAAAGAAAATAAACAACAGGAGAGAGAAGACAGGAAGATGGAACAAGTAGTAAAACGTTATGATTTATTTGGTTTTGAGGCACTGTTTTATCATTTTTAATATTATTGGGAAAAAAAATACTTAGTCCTTTTCCTATCTGTGCTAGCTTCTCTTTCAAAACCTTTGTTCAGTAACTGCTAGAGGGTTTAGTTTTGTCCTTTTTCATGAGAGCAGTTGAACAACAGCTCCTGATGCTAAGAACTGAAATGTCTCTCTCTTGCATAATTGGGTGTTTATTTCCTAACTATTATCCATGTCTTTTTTTTCCTTCAAAACAACTCTTTTTACAGCCTAATGTGGTAACACACACCTGCAATCCCAGCATTTGGAATGCTGAGGCAGGAGAAGCAATGTGAGTTCAAGGACAGCCTGGGCTACATAGCGATTTCAAGACCAGCCTGAACTACATAGTGAGATTTTGTCAAAAAAGAAAAAAACCAAACAACAAAAACAACAGCAACAAAACCCAGCTCTTTCTCAGGAACCCACCTCACACTGTTTGAATAATGTTTGCCTCACTGAACTGCATGTGTGAGACCAAATGGTCCATGCCTCCTTTCCTCTGACATGCTGCTCTGTTTAGGAAGAGTTATATACAACAAAATTGTTGGGCGTAAAATTATATTGAACATTGCAATATAATTTTACGTCCAACAATTTTGTTGTATTCTCTTATTGTTTGTAATAGTTACTTCTCTTGTCTTAGTTATTTTGAAAAAGACAAGCAAAAAGAGAACAAGAATTATCAAGGATACAGGGAAAACATAACCCTGTGGTTGAAATGGAGAGACCTAAAAAAAAAAAAAAAAAAAAAACCTACCTTATGGTCTTCTGTAGGAAATGCAATCAGAACCTGGAGTGATATCTGCAGTTCCACATTCATTTCACCAGCACTCATGGCAGTGAGGACATGGAAAGACCTAAATGTCAGTTGGCAGAGGTGTGGATTTAATATGTGACATATTATATTACACACATAGAATATACTGGAATAGTTTTCAACCTCTAAAAGTAAGAAAATTCTCTCACTTGTGGAAACATCAATGACCCAGGAAAACACAATGCAAAATGCTGTAAGCCAGATGCAGGAAGACAAATACTGCATGATCTCACTTCCATGTAGAAAATAACGAATTCAAACTTGCCATGTATAGGGCCCCATTCCTATAATTCCAGTATCCTGGGAGCTGGTGAAGTGGAAGAGTGTGAGTTTGTGCTCTTAGGCAAGTTAGTGATGTAGTAAAACCCTTTCTCTCTCAAAAAAAAAAAAAATAGAAAAAGTTCTGAGGATGTTGGTCAGTGCAAAGGCCCTAGGTTCAAACCCCAGTACTTAAAATAAATTTTTAAAATAGTCAAAATGCATAGAAACTGAGAACAGAACATTGCTTGCCAAAGACCAGAGGAGGGGGAAATGCAAAACTATTGGTCAACAGGTTCAAAATGTTAGTTATGCAGGATGAATAAATTCAGAAGATCTAATTTACAACAATGTGAGTATAAGTAACTATATCATGAACTTTACTAAGAGGGTAAATCTTGAGTGTTCTCAACACAGAAAAAAATGCTAACTACATGAAATGATGGATATGTTAATCAGCTTGACTGTAATGATTATTCTGCAATGCATACTTTATTAAATCAAGTTGTACATTTCAGTTACATATGGATACAATGTTTATTTGTTAAAAACACCTCAATAAATGTGCAGTGAAATGTGAAAATAAAATTGCTGAACTACAAAGATAAAAATAATCATCAAAAAGATAAAGTAATTTATATTAGGAAAAAGTAAAATTAGTTTCATCTCTGTAGCAATATTCAATGCTGGATAGTTCTCAGAAAAAAGGTATGGGCTGCAAAGATGTCTAATTGTTCAAGTATAAAAGTATAAAACCATGTTTTGAGCATGTATATTGTTCATGAATCCTACTTTATCATTTTTCAGATAAAAATACATAGTCTAAACAAAAAATAACAAATAGGCTAAGGAACAAAGACTGTATTTATTTAAGAGTCAAACAATATTGAGTAAAAAAATGAAGTGTAAATTTTATACAACCAACAAAGTATAAAAGATTAACAAGAGTTCCAAGAGGAAAGGGGAAACTGAAATAACGGTATAAATGTGCTGGTTTTCTTAGAAGTCAATAAATAAGCACATTGAGAAGTAGAAGACAAAAGACAAAGTACATTAATCAGTGCTAATAGAAATACCTGAAAAATATAGAACTGGGATGTCCTACATAAAGTTGTAATTGTAGAAATAACTAGAAAAATGGAAGCCTTTCTATTTAGCAAACAAGAAATATACAGGGGAGGGTGGGGATGGATGAAAATACCTACTAGTGATATATTTTAACAAATGTCAACTAGAAAACTACTCGTATTGTACACTAGACCTTCACAATTTATTCATCCTGTATAACTGACACTTTGTTTTCTTTGACTGACATTCCCCATTTCTGCCTCTTCTGGTCTTTGGCAACCAATATTCTGCTTTTGGCTTCCATACATTCAATTATTTTTAAAATTTATTTATTTGTTTGTTTGTTTTATTGAGATACTGGGGATTGAGTGCCATCTCTGGACATTTATTTACTTATTTATCTATATATTTATTTTTCTTAGGCAGGATTTTGCTATGTCACTCTCTTGCCTAGGCTGGGCACCAATTTGGAATCTTCCTGCCTCAACAGCTCCCAGAGTACATACTGGAATTACAGGCATGGGACACCAAACCTGCAAAATTTGACGGTTATATTCCACTTGGGAGTCAGGTCATGTCTTTCTGCACTTGGCTGGTTGCCTTTAGCATTATGTTTTCCTGGATTTATCTATGTTTTCACAAATGGTAGGAATTCCTTACTTTTAAAGGTTAAAAACTATTCCAGTATAATCTATGTGTGTAATATAATATTATCACATTTTAAATCCACACCACTGTTAAAAGAAATTTAAGTCTTTCCATGCCCTCACTGCCCTGAATACTGGTGAAATGAATGTGGGACTGCAGACATCACTCAAGATTGTGACTGCATTTCCTACAGAAGATCACAAGGTAGTTCCTTTTTTTTTTGGTCTCTCCATACCAATTACAGGGTTATGTTTTCTCTATATCCTTGCTACTTCTTGTTCTCTATTTGCTTGTATTTTTTTATAATAACTATTCTAGCAAGTATGAGGTGATGTCTCATGACTTTGATTTGCATTTCTTTGATGATTAGTGAAGCTGAGCATTTTTCACATGGTGGCCATATTTATATCTTCTTGAGAAATGTTCACTCAGATCCTTGCCAATTTTTCAGTCATGTTATTTGTTTTATGTTTTTCTTTTGGTGTTGAGCTGAGTTTGTTATATATTTTGGATATTAACTCTTTAAATATATAGTTCACAAATATTTTTCTCCTATTCCATTTTTTATATTTTTATTCTGTTGATTGCTTCCTCTTCTGTACAAAAGATTTTTAGTTTGTGTCTTGTTTTTTCATTTTTATTGTCTTTTGGTGTGATATAAAAATAGCATTGTACAAACCAAGGTAAAGAACATTTTTGCTATATTTGATTCTAGCAGTTTTAATATTCCTTCCAGTAGTCTTATACTTAAAGTTTTAATACATTTTGAGTTGATGTTTTATATAAGGGTGCAATTCTTTGTATTTTTCCAATGCCATTTATCAGAGACATTTACTTTTTTTGCAGTCATACATTTATGGCATCCTTTTTGAACATCAAGTTGACCATGGATGTGTAGATTTATTTCTGACTTGCATATTTTGTTCCATATATATGTGAGTATATACATATGTACGTGTTTATGTTTTGATTACTGTAGATTTGTAATGTATTTTGAAATCAGGAATTGTGATGTCTCTGGCTTTGTTCTTGTTGAAGATTACACTGGCTATTCAGGATTTTGTGGCTTCCTATAAATTGGAGGAATTTTTTGTATTAATGTAAAGAATACTATTGAGACTTTCACAGGGATATCACTGAATCTGTAACTTAGTAGATACATGGGAGAGTTGTTTCAGAACAGTGTAGACAGCACTTGGATGTAGAACTAGGCTGTCTTATTGCATGAGTATGAAGGCTCTCTTCTTTCAGGATGAGTTAGAGCTAGAGGTGGGGAAAGAACAAATAAAAACCAAATTGGAGCCAGGACCATATCTTCCTGTACTGTCAAGTCATCTGATTAGAGCTTCAAAAAATTTGAAAATTCTGAATTCCTTCCATCTCACTACAAATATACAGTTGTTGAGGGTAGAACATATTACACCAAATGGTTTGTTCAATTCATAACTTTGAATATTTATGGACATGGTATATGAACCTCTGTTCATCTTGCTGCCCAAATCTCTAGGGCAATGTAACCAAATACAAGGAATGGGAAGGTATTTAAGGTTAAGCTTAGGATTAAAACTAAGTGTCATTGTCATGATATTGAAGGATGAATCAGTCTCAGATGCAGATTCAATATATAAATACTTTTCTTTGACAGAGCATCAAACTAATAGAACTAACGTTCTTTCCTTCTGCGGAGGGTATGTGATTACTAATCATACTGGCTTAACCTTTATTCCACCCACTTTGATGCTGGCATAAGATCATCAAAAGAGAAAGAAAGTATATTTTGCATGTTATGTGGTTGTTTGCTTGTTTTTTTTACAGGAAACTGAAACTGTGGTGGTGTGCATTTTAGATTAGATGAAAATGTCAGTTCTCTTTCCCTTTTTCTATCTTAAAGGGTTGGAATCACCTGATGGGGAATATTGAAATATAAATAAATTTTCATGGCTAGATGAGGTGGTGAGCTGGGAACTGTCAAAGAAAACTTGAAGTTTTTTTTATTTGGTTATTTATTTAATCAACTAGGATGTGCTGGTAATCTGTCTACTTTCAGGCATTGATCCATCCTGTCCTACTGGTACAGGGTAGGACTGGAGGAATCCAGTGGACTCATAATATTGAGACACATGTCCTATCTTTCAGGTCAAAGAAATTTTGGATGAAGAGCAATGATTCACTGAAAATACATAGGACAAATGGCAGTATTCACAGAGACAAAACAGTTTGCAACCTGCTAAACCAAAAAAAAAAAAATCATTCTCTCTCAAAATGGGGAAAATCATTTAACCATAATGAAGAACCTTACTAATGCATAACTATTAAGGCTTTAGTTAGTAGACCTGTTTCTCCACTGTGTAAGTGACATAAATACATAGTTTGTCCATAAGGAGTTCAAAGAAGAAATATTCTCTGTCTTAAAGTGGAGATGAGCTTTCATTTTCTTTCTTATTTATAGCTTGCCTCTGAGTATGACAGGTAGATTTAACCTTGGGCAGAATATTCTTCTGAGCTTCATTCATTTTGTTATGACTAATAGCTTTTTTTATAACATCAAGAATTGAAATTGCTTTAGGAAACAGTGTTCCACATCTCTAGTGAACTGCTTATCTTTCTTAAAGCTGAGTATATTTCTCACACTGTCATTCTTATGTATTTTCTAATGTAATAGAGCCACTGAGGTTATCAGTTGTCTTAGACTGTATGATGAGCAATGTAGACCGCTTAAAAGAATGCCATGCAAAACAGCCGAATCAGACTGATTTCATCCAAAAGTTGAACATAGGAGTCAGATTTGAATGTGTTTAGTAGTTAAGCCTCTTTTGCTCTGAGATAAACTGAAAATTTACAAACCAAAGCAATACATTTTTATGTACAAATGATACCCAAAGCTTGGGATCTCTGGAAACTGCTTAGTTGTGTGAAAGGGCTCTGGAGTTTAGCTCAGCTGGTTAAGGGCCCACCCTGGTAACTATGAGGTCATGAGTTCGATCCCAGATGCAAAAAAAAAAACCACAGTTGTGTGCAAGGAAAAAGTATTGGGACTTGAAAAGACCTTAAGAAAAGTTTCAGAGTCTTTCATTTCAATAGGCAACACTTGCTGACTAAACACTTGAAGCAACAGGTTTTCCACAGGTGTTCTCTGTGATTCTTAGCTTGGCTTTGGCTTTTGACATACCACATTAATTCATGTGTTAGTCCTAGAGCCACAGATAGCAAAGAGAAATGACTCCACACATGAGAATAGCCTTAAACAATTCAGACTCTTAGGCAGCACTGAGTAGGTCACCTTTAGAGCTCAGTTTAAAATGAAAATGGGCCCTTGATCTAAAACTTGCTAGAAAATTCAAGCTTTTGACAGTAGTGCTTTGAATTAAGCAGGAGACCCTTCTAGGCATGTGGTCCTTTGCAGCTGCACAGGTTGTTTGTCCCCACATGCCACAAGAAGTCTGGATTTTCGGTCTGAAAATATAAAGACAGTAAAAGATTTGCTTTCAATCTGCACAGTTTGGAAAGCAATAATAAAATAAACAAAGTTAGTTTATGGCATCTTAGCATATTTTTATGTTAAATAGCATTTATTTTATTCAAAGCACTATAATTGGATACTTAATATCTTGGAAATTCAAGTGTAGATGTAACAGAAAATGCTCAGCCTCCCCCAGCCAGTACGCTTCAGTTGCCCAGGTCACAGTTCCTGTTTCAGCTCTGGTTGCTTCTGTCTCTTAGAAACAGCTGCATATTGTCTCTTAGAAACTGTGATGCATATTGTAAGAACCAATCCCCAATTGACAAGCTATTCTGCCTCTGTCCGTCCTTCTTGCTTATACCATATAAGCCCTAGACTACCAGATATTAGAGCCTAATATTTTGGAAATGATCTCAATCGGTGCCTGTCAATGTAAATAAATCTGCCTCCAAATCCTGGTGGCATTTCAGTGTTTCTGTTTGCCTTGGCATTAACTTTGAAGACTTAGTACAATACTTAGTGCCCAGATTTGTTCTACAAAGTTTCCTACAATTACATCCTTTTGGGTATTTTGTTAAAAATAGAACTAGATTTACCCATTGACATCAAAATACATGGTAAAATTTCAGGAATCCCATGAAAATATTCTGTCCCCCACTGAAGTCCCAAGGTAGGTAATGATCGCATGTACTCCTTTGTGATATTTCAGAAACAAGCTTTTAGTTTGAAGCGTCACATCAGGTGGCTCCAAGAGTTTCCTGTTTTTGCCAGCCACAGGCCACAGTTGAACTATGGAAGCATCAACAATGCAGGCTCAAAGATTCAGTCTAGGTGTGGATGAAATTATTGAACTCCTTGGTTCAGAAGCATAATTAAGAGGTAGGAGTAGGAGTAAATGTTGTATTTATTGATTTGGACCTGGATTGCTTTCCTTAGAGTTTTGGAGTGAAGATTCTCACAACATTTAGAAGAGATGAAAAAACACTGCTGAACAAGATTTTGTGTGTGGCAGTGGCAGTACCCTGTGACTTCTCGTGCTTCATTTACTAGAAATTATATTTCTAGTCTGTCCCTTGGCTGACTAGTTTTACATAGCTAGTCAGCTTTTAATGCATGGACTGTGCAATAGAAGTGTAAAACATTAACTTACCAATGATTTCTCTGAAGGAATGTTCTTTTTGTCATAACACAAAATGTTAAAAATAAAAATATAATAGATAAAAATTAAAACGCCACAGCGAAGTCCCTTCAGTCTTTCAAATTCCATAAGAACACAGGAGAGCCACCTTTTTAGTGCAATAGGCATGCACAAAATGTTTGTTACTCAATAGAAGAATTCTGGAGACAGCAGCCTTTTTATATTAATCTAGTGTTTATTTATGATAAAAAAAAACTCCAGCAGTAATGTGAAAATGAACATTTATGAAAAGGCGCACTGACAATTTTATTTATATGATCTTCAGTATGTATAACTACAATATTTGATATATCATTATTCTACTTAGGTGTAAGAAAATATGCTCAAAATCAGGCATTTCACTAAGGATGTTCTTCAGTATAGTGATTCTGTAAAGAACTAAAAGTTGGTCCATGACAGTTCAATATTTGGAAAAACACTTGATTTTATAAAGCATTATGGAAGATTAGGAAACCTGAAATGTATAATAGATGTTCTTTGAGTATATAACTGAGACATTTTTCTTCATCTTTTTCCTTCTTTTCTCCTATATGGGTTAGAGGGTCCTCTGGCTCTCAGTTCTGTTGCTGAGAAAAACTGCTTTCAGAAAACAGCAAAGGAAGTATTACCAACTGTAGCACTATAGACATATTTAAGCTGATGGGATAGATATTTGAGGGGCAGAGAGTCTTCATGGTGTCCCTGAAGTTTTACTGTTTATGCAGGTGTCAAATCTGTCTGTTTGAAGAAACACCCAGATGGACGTAGCTGCTGAAAAGTTTGCTAAACCATCCTGGCCACAGAATATTGAATTCAGCTTCAAAGTTAACTTTTTAATTTCTAAGATGTCAGGTATTCAGTGACCATTCTTTGAGTAAAACAAATGTTATTTTATGGTTATACATTATGTAAAAACTGAAAGATGTAACTATTGTAAATTAGGATGAAAATAGAGTCACAATAATTTAGAACAAACCTTCTTTTCAGGTATGATCAGGAGCTGTTAGTTAACCCCATAATTCATTGTTATGGCTTGTGTCTAGATGTCTCTCAAAAGCCTCATGTAGTCACAGATAGAAATTTTCAGAGGAGGCTGGGTTTAGAGTGTATGATGCTAGCATTAAGTGTATGATGCTGGGATTAAGGGTGTGTGATTACTAAATTAGCCCACTGATTAAGATTTGGACTAGTTCTGGGTGTGGATAATGCCAAAGCCCACCCTGGGTGTGAGTGTTACCCACCCTAAGGGTGCATAACCTAGTTAGACTATAAGGGACAGAAAGAGGGCTGTTGCTTGCTGCTGCTTTGCTGTCTGCCCCTGCTTTTTGTGTACTATTTATCTTCTGTGATGTCCATCTGCCAAGGCACCCTGCCTTGGAACTAACCAACTATGAACTAATACCTCTACAAACTGTGAGCTACAATACACTTTTCCTCCTTTAAATTTGAGTTTCTTTGGTATGTTGGTATTTTGTCTTGGCAAGACAAGAAGAGGTAATAACTAAGTTGTTAACATAGTGGATCATTTCAAAATAATACATATTTGTAGTTAAGATTATGTTTTAGCTTAAAGATTAATGCACATTCATTGTACAATATTTTTCAATGTACAAGTCTCTTCTTATTGGGTTCACTAACTAGGAAACCACTTTGCTTTCTTTATATAAACAACATCCATAGTGCATTTTCTTTGGTTGATCATTTAGTTCAGCTTAAAAATGAAGCTATAGTCAAAAGCCACTTTGAAAAACATCAAATATACTTCTAGGTTTTTATGAAGTTTCTCCAATTTTTTTTGAAATAAGATTTTTTTTAATTTTAAAATTAAAAAAATAATGATACAGAATTTTAAAACAATCTAATAAGAGATTAATCCTGGCTGATATATTGTATATTATCTTCAAAGTAATTAATTTTCTCCAATTTTTTAAATTCTTACTCTGCTTACCTTCATCTTGTCTTTTTGATGACACAATTTTATTAAAAGATGAATTTAAATCTTCCTAGAAAAAATTATCTTTCTTTTTCAATTAGTGGAAATTAATATTAGTAGAAACCAATATCTGAATCTAAAATACTGAGGACAACTTACATAAGGAGGTTTTTGCACAAATACGGCGAACACTTGGTAAGCAAATATACTCAGATGCTAAGGGCAGATATATACAGAAGTATTGGATTCCCAGCCATTTGACTTTTAGCACACAATTGATACATTGGTATATTATACAGAGTTCATCAGTTTGAGTTGCAAATTGATTAAATTAAGGTCATTAGAAAAGCTCTTAGTATAGTAACAGCTCACGGTTTTCTAATGCTCAACTTTCCTTGATATTATGGCATCTTCAACTCCTTCAGGCCTTCCACTTATTTCTGAGAAGCCCCAGGAAGTTGTTCAATATGCTCACAAATGAGTCCTTTAATTCTCCTTAAGCACCATGGCCATCAGTTGGTCTAAACCTCATGAAAACAGCATCCTTTGGATGGCAACAAGTAGTCTGCCAACTGCAGCACAGCAGTGTGGATCCTTCAGCCTTCTGGTTGAAGACCCTTTGGCCTCCTGATATGGACTTGCACGGACACTGCAGTGAACTCCAGACCTTGGATTGAAACCTTCAGTCTCTAGTATGCCCTCTGCACTCTTCTTCCAACTGTGTACATGACCACCATAAGCCAGTCTTATAATTTCTTTTACATTTGTATATCTTCTGTTATATGTCTTCTATGCCACTGATGACTTGATCAGTGACTTTCTCTAAATATGGAGGCTGAGATACCTGTGGAAGAAAGAAACATTATTTGTCACTGAGGTTGTTGTTGTTGTTGTTATTGTTTGAATTAGTAACCCAAAAATGATAGGAACCTCTGTTAAGCTTCTGTGTTCCCTTCCTTGTGTAATTTTAGTTTGAATCATAAATCTTCACATTCTCAGCAGGTTATAGCAATTTGGTCCGTAGGAAGCTGTGGAGCACTTCTCCAAAGTGCCTAAAACTTAGGGTATGTAAAGATGCTTCTGAACAGCTTTGCGAACCTAACCCCACTATCTAACCCAGGTATATAACTATGACTTAGCCCACATAAACATGCATGCACTGGTTATGGCACTATACAAGGATGTAGAATTATGATAACAACGTGTATAAGAGTTAACCAGTAAGAAAGCAGGCAGCTCTTTCTCTGTTCAGCTGCTTGCTATTGCTGTCATTTGCTGATATCTCCCTCTGGGTGTTTTCTTTGGGAACCTCACCCCACTACCTCTATAACCTGGTTGGCCTAGACTGAAGAAATGGCACAGATTAAATAAAATAAAGCTGGAGACAAAGTGTGGCAATCCTTCAATAGGTTTAGTAATGTTAAATTTCCATACTCTAAATCACAGTTTTCTCAAGAAAGCTGTACTATTCATTTGTATTATTGGTTTCAACTTTTAACTGCATTTGACAGGTAAATATTTTAGTAAATTTATTGAAGAAAAATGGCAGCAATTTAATTACTATTACCTGAAATGTTAATAGTCACAGCACAGCATCACCTTATTATAAGCAACTAAACACTATTACTGAAAATTGAATATGTACCTTAATTCAGCTCTATCAAATGTCAGTTAATTTAGTTGTCTTAGAAAAGCTAGAATGTATTTCTCAAAAGGACTCATTTGTGAAGATTGGAAGTAACTGAGAGAAACTGAAAGGCACATAGAAATAGGTTTTGAATTTTTATTTTATGACTTTCAGGGTGCTATGAAAACAACTATATTCAGACATAGAATGCCTAAGTAACTCGCTGAGACAGTGGTGGCAGCATGTGTGCTGTAGTAGTCTGTCTGTATCACTTAAAGCTCTAAAAGTTTTGCCATCACTGCCCCAGAACATAAAGCCAGTCAGCTTTGAAGCCAGGTAGACATTTGGAAATATGCTTGTTCACTGCCACAGGACAAGCCAGTGGCTTTGGCATAATGTGTTCTTGTATTCAAAACTGGGTTCCACGGATATGCTATCTGGTTGCAACATCTGTCACCCCATTGATCGCCAGGGTTGACTCGGTTGATCTGGCTGGCTAGGCGGTGTCCCCTTCCTCCCTTAATGATCCATGTGCGTCCCTCCCGAAGCTGCACTCTTGGTGGAAGAGGACGACCACTACCCGCCCCCACAGAGGAGGACCCCGATAGAGGAGGACCCTTCCTTGGTCAAGGGTGTACTAGTAGCTGAGCTCCCCTGCTAGAACCTCCAAGCAAGCTCTCAAAACTGGGCTCTACTACTTGGAGTTATGTAATCTTGGCAAATTAATTTATACTTTGGTTTCCTCTTTATTAGAACAGAGAGCACTAGTACTAACCTCATGGGGTTTTGGGTTTTTTTTTTTTTTTTTTTTGAGGAGGTGAGGTCTATGTGAAATGATGTGTGTTTAACACAATGCCTAGCACCTAACAAGAACTTAAATGTTACCCCTTTATTATATTAATCTTGTTATCATGACTCTGAAAGGCTTAAAAATAAGAGTGTACATTATGGAACCCAAGGAGTTATCAATTTAATTGCAGACTGAACTATGAACATCAGTGCAGCTTGATAAGAATCAAGAACAAAGGCATAAAGAACAAACCCTATAATTTGAGAATGCTCAGAGAAGACAGATATAACCTGTTTGTTTTCTTCCTGGAATTGCTTTGGCTCACTTTAAAGTATGTGTGTAGCATTCATATCTACCTTCAGCAATGGAAAGAAATGATTAAATTTAAATTTTTGACCTATCAAAAGTTTTCATTTGTCCCGTTGTTGACAGTTTACTTAGAAGGGCACATAATATCATGCATTATGCCATAGATCATTTTTTTAGTTCTTCTACTTAGGACTAAACTTAACTCATTACAGTATTAAGACACTCAAATTGTAATAGGTCCTTTTTAGTAATTGTCACATTTCATATTTTTATATAAACTTTTTCTCTTCTCTGACAATTACTCAGCAAGAGATGATTATTTTGGTGTTGACTGATAGTGGCTGAAATCACAGAAAATTTCATAGAGGAAAATTTGAACACCAGTGTATTAAGAAGATATATTACTAACTTGTTTGCTACTTTGTGAGCTAATTTTGTCATGCACTTCAGATAAGTGCTCCTTATCAGCTTCAGAATTCCTCACCTGGAAGGTCACTTTTCTATTATGATTTGCCTTGCTTAGTTGACTGAAACAGTCATATTACACAGATTTAATAGCTAGATATGTTTATGTTATGCCTATACCTAGTGAACTAATAGTTTTTAGTTTTCTGTCTTGAGGTTTAGCTATAAATTCAATGCTACCAATGTATTTCAAAATAAAAAAGATTAAAAACTCCACAACATATGAAAACATTTCCTTTAGCCCAGCCAATAGCAAAACATTAATTTATTTCATTTTTCAAGTAATTGATTCATAGAGTAAATAATAGTCTTTAATGTAGCTTCTTATGTTTGAAAAATGGACTGTGATTTTGCATGATTATAGCTACTTTGCCCCATTTTTGTAATTTTTTTCTCATGTCTATTTTGCACAATACTCTAAAATGTTTCCAGTTTTCTTTAAACCCACTTGAGTTCCATTAGACAGAAAAGATTCTGATTAAAATAGGTATTGATAGCCCATTGTGTATAGTACTAACTTATGGTCTTGATCCATTGGTGCTGCCCATTTAGTATCCTTAATGTATGTAACTATTTGTTGTCACATTACTAATTAGAAAATTGAGGTGAAGACAGACTATGGTTAAAAATGAGAAAAACAAATTACCTCTCAATTATTTAATGTTGCCAAAGGGAAAATATGTGTTTTATGAAGGCATGCTCAGCACTTGGGCTATCCTTTTGGCTATTGGAAAGATACATTTTGCAGTACTTTTAGATGGTAAGGAATCAGACACTTGAACTTTCATCTTGTTGAATTATAAAATACTTAACCAATTCCTCTTTTCTCTAATTTTTCTTTCTCTTTTCACGAGTGTTATGGTTTATGTCTAGATGTTCCCCTCCCGCAAAGCCTCATGGGGTAGACTTTTCCCAGGCAGCTGAATTTAGACCTTGTAATTGGTTCATTGTCTAGTGCTGGGATTGGTGGTGTGAGTGCTATACCTGTCCTATGTTTTGTATCTGAATATAATCAAAGGAAAGAGACTTGCTTCCACCTTTTTTTGCTCTTGTTGTCTTTGTTATCTTCTATGGCCAGGGACTGTTGTCCCTCTGCCCCTCTGCCCCTCTGCCTTGTAGGCAGCTGATAATTGACTGAAACCTCCACAAAATAGGAGCTAGATAAACCTTTCCTCCCTTAAATTTTGGGCATTAGGTATTTTTGTCTCAGCAACAAGAGAAAAGTAACCAAGACACATGAGTATGTAACTCTTCTCTGCCACATGTTTCTCTCAAGGAAGATCACTAAGCACATTTGAATGAATGTGGATCAACACAGCACTGAAGAATAAATAAATAAAAGTGCTCTGTGCCCCTACTAATCTGTATAACCTTATTGGTCTCTTTCCCCTCCCCTCTCCATTTCTTTCTGTCTTTTTCCTCCACCCAAATAAGTGTAGTTTAACATACGTAATAGAGTGAAAAATCTACATGAAGTCAATTTTCTGCTTCAGAATAGTTTTTCTCAAAAAATGAAACTCAATTTGCATTTAACAGTGTAGATATTGGAGACACTGAAAATTGGAATAAACTGGAAATTTGGGGTAAAACTTTAAAATTTGTTGAGTGAAAATAACCCTCTCAGTTTAAAAGCAAACTGTTTCTCTAAATCTCAGAACGAGTGCGTTCGTTTGGTTCGTACTTTACAATGAACTGTATTCAGTAATCCAAGAAAGTTAAGAAATAAATTTAACAGGTATGCACTCTTAATTTTCTTTGGAGATGATACTGTAGGAGGGCAAAGAAAGAACTGCATTTTTAAAATATGTGCTAGATCAATTGAACCCCTATAGAAAAAAGGAAAGCAAAGGAAAGGAATCAGGAATCAGTCAACTTTGGATCACAAATATTAAAAATAAGGGCATCTGTACAGAAAAACAGTAAATTTAACATATAATAATGCCACAGGTTGACAGATGAAAAAGAAATTGCAAACAACCAACAAAACAATGAGACAAAAAGCAACCTGCTCGCTTTCCTGGTAAGCAACCATGGCTCGAGCAAGTGGTGAACGCCCCAGGGATAGAACCAGCAGCCAGCGTCTCCCAAGATCTGCGCCATGTTGGAACATAGGGTGCTGGGAAACAAAGCAACCTGCTCCCCTTCCTGGTAAGCAGCCATGGCTCTAGCAAGCGGTGGACATCCGAGAGAGAACCAGCTAGCATCTCCCGAGATCCACGCCATATTGGAACTTAGGGCACTGGGAAAGAAAGCAACCCGATTACCTCCCTGGTAAGCAGCTGTAGCTCGAGCAAGCAGCAGGTGCCCCAGGGAGAGAACCAGCCAGCATCTCCCAAAATCAGCATCCTGTTGGAACTTAGGACGCTATGAAACAAAACAACCCACTCGCCTTCCTGGTAAACAGCCTTGGCTCAAGCAAGTGGCAGGCACCCCAGGGATAGAACCAGCCATCGTTTCCCAAGATCCACACCATGTTGGAATTTAGGGTGCTGGGAAACAAAGCAACCCACTCCCCTCCCTGGTAAGCAGCTGTGAGCCTACCACCACAGAGGCTGTAAATCAAACATCCCACCCCCACCCCCGTTAGCAAATGGGAGCCAGATGTCTAAGCATCTCTTGGGAGGTTGACCATATGCAATATAGCAAATAGGGGGGATTTCCTTCTACCATTTCTTTGAAGGCAAATATTGTTATCATTGTTTTGCTTTGTTCTGATTAATTGTAATGCTCTATTCAGTATTCTATTTTGATAAGTTCTTAATGTTCTGTATTTGGTGTGATTTTGCTATACCTGATTGAAAGGACAACTATTGTGAAGATAATGAGACATACTATCATACCTATTACTGTTAGCCTGGTAACCTGCTGTGACATTCTGTCCCAATTTCACTACATTGTCTCAGTTGCCTTTGTTCTGTCTTGTTCTGTTGTATTTTACTACCTTCAAAATAATAAAAAATTAACAAAAGAAAAAAAAAACAATGAGACAACTTACAGAAATGAGGAAATGAATTTTACTGGTATAATTCAGATAAGTTAATATCTATAATAAACAGAGAACTCAGAAAACATTAGACTTCCTAAAACAAAAGCCCAGATTGAAAAATGGACATCTGAAATAGATATTTCCCAGAAGAAGTACAAATGGACACTAAATACATGAAAAATTGTTCAGTGTTATTTAGAAAAACAAAAATTCAGACAACACTAAGTTCCCATCTTACTCCAAAATGAATTATTATCATCAAAACCCAAATAACAAATGCTAGCAAGGCTACTGGGAATAAGAAGCACTTCTACTTTGTTGCTGGGAATGTAAATTAGTACAAGCACTATAGAAATCATACAGTGATTTCTCAATAAACTAAAACTAGAAATTTTCATTAGATATAGCTATTCTCCTCCTAGGTATCTTCCTTAAAGAGTTGGAGAAATAATTACAGTGATACATGGATACTCGTATTTATAACAACACAACTCATAATAGCAAATGTTTGGAAATGGGCTATATGTCCATCAAGAGATGGATGGATAAAGAAAATGTGGCATTTATACACAACAAAGTATTTCTCTGTCATAAAGAAGGAAAAGCTTGAATCATTTGTAGTGAGATGGATGCACCTTGAGACATAATGTTAACTGAAATAAATCAGAACACAGGCTGAATAAATATCACGCAGTTACTCTTATATGAGAAATCCAAAATATAAACGAGCAAAATAAAAGATAATGGGAAGTAATGAGATATATCTTTTGCAAAAGAGAAAGGGATGGGGGGATGGAAGAAGGGGAGGGATAGGGAATGCAGAAAGAACTGAAAGGGGTTATGTACATCTACCAATTCACCACAAGGAATGTGATCACTATGTACCTCAAAATGTACCAGTAAAAATAAAAACTTTAAAGACTGAACTTGAAGGGAAAAAAATGAGAAAAGAAAGATAAAATGGAAACAAAGTTTTTGTAAAATAAGAGGTAGATGAGGGGCAGAAAGGAAGAGAGGGGAAAATAAGAATTGGGGTATATTATGAACAGGTACAAGCTCCATATGATGAATATGATCATCATGTATATCAAAATTGTACAAATAAACTTAATGAATGATAAAAAATTTGAAACCTGAACTTGAGGTGAAGCACAGTTATTAACCAGCAGTGTGTTTGCCAGTACCCACAGGTAGTTATCATGCCCTGTATAATTACCTTTATTTAAAATATGAGCCATGTGCTCACTTTAGCTTTTATGTTTTATAGTATTTGTAGTTAATTTGTGTATTTTCAAGGCAATGCAACTGAGTGAGAGGCTTAATATGGTGGAAAAAATGAAATTCAAATCAGGTCATTAGATATGTTTAAGAAAGAACTGACTTGATATGACATTAGTCAGAGTTATAAAAGCCAAAGCCATCAAATTAGATTTCTATTCACTAATCAGAAATAGAATTAAGAGCATCAGGGTATATGTGATTGTTATCTGCAGACTTTCTCCTTATCTTCTATCCTTCATTTGAGCTTAGATGTTACCTTTCCATGCAGTGGTCTATCTGAATCCAGTGGGTTTCCAAGGACTTTTGACAGTGACCCTGGACATGGCAGTCATGACAAGTTTTTCCAGAAGGAGGCACAATCAGCACTGCCCAGTGCTTCAGAGATTAAAACGATGACTGAGGTTACTCAATAGTTAGGGATCATTATTTATTGAGACAAATGTTTTTACTGCTGAATGATGGAAATGGTCATCGGAGAGATGTCCACTCACGCTTGAATGATAACACTTTTAGAGTCTTGCGGTTAAGGTTACCACTGTGTTTCTCTTCCTGCCTACTAGTACAATGGCAGAAAAAGCACAATGATACCACCCAACTTATTTTTGAGGTAGTAAATGACATTCAGTCATTTCAGAAAGTTCTAGAAAATAGTAGTCTCTAGGCAAGTCAGAAAAGAAGCAATTATGAGTCAATGCAATTATCAAAGAGGGACTTGGGATTCTGAACTGCTGAGCATAAGAAGAATTGGAAATAGAACCATCCAGACACTAGTGAGCTCTAGAAAGGTAACTAATATAAATCACTTTTTATGCTTGTCTTCTTAAGATGAAAGTACTACCAGTAATGGGAAGGACAGGATGTGTAGAAAAGAGGAGTCTGAGAGGAATGCCAGAGACAGGAAGGTATCAGTGAGAAGGAGGCCAGAAAGATTCAAAACAGTGTTACCCCAATATCAAAAAGAAATGAGTCAAAATGCATCTTGGGATTTCAAACATGTGATACTCTAGCTCAGTGAAAGCATTCAGTAAAGTATGGTGGAAAAGAGCCAGAGTAAGAAACAGTGAAGAAATGGATAGAATGGCCACATCAGGTTGAAAACCTTCTTTGAAGATATTTGTCCTTGAAAGGAAGCAGAGAGGAGTGAAAAGAAAGGTTGAATCAGAAGGATATAGCACAGCAGGAGAGATGAGCCAAGGGGTATGAGTCCCAGTAGAGGGAAGAGCAGAGAAGACGCGGTGAAGAAGACGAGTGACCATGGGGTCCTACACAGATGACAGCATTTGATCCTGGACAAAAGGAGGAGCATCTCTCTGGAACACAGGCTGGAAATTAGGACCAGCTTCCCAACAGGTAAATTGAGAGATGGTAGCTCTTGCCCAATACCCTTTCTCTGTGAGTGAAGGGTCAATGTCATCTACCTTAAAGAAAGTAGAGGCGAGAAGGTGCTTAAGGAGGAAACAAGTTTTGAATCTGCAACCATGGGAAAAGCAAAGGTCCTTGTGTTGTAACAGTTCTGATTAGAGAGGTGGGGAAGCTTCAGCTAAGCTCTTGTTGGGAAGACAGCATGAGGCAGAGCAGGCAGCCTCTGCCAGCACAGCGGTGTAGGTGGTTCAGTGGTTGTGATTTGTTATTCAGAACATTCGGTGATGGCTCTGAGGTAGTGCTTTTTTTTTTTTAATTTTAATGGGAGTTGTGGTTATTTGAGAAATGAAGTCAATTGAGTCTTGTACAATACATTTTTGGTAAAGGAAATAAATTAGGAAAAAACCAGAGCGCATCTAACTTGGGAAGGCTACGTATTTGAGTTATATATGCAAATGTGTGCTGGATTGCTGATGACCAATCAATAGAGGACATCCCTATTTGGCATTCTTC